>OU015471.1:25243181-25521213 GCA_907164805.1 Brachyptera putata | reverse complement strand
AAAGGGGGGCTGAAAAACCCCGGTTTCGTGGAATTTTTGTTTTCCCCCGGGGGCATTTTTTTCGCCCCCGGGTTTTGGTTACGAATTTTTTTTTTTGTGTTTAAACGGGGGAAACCCACCCAGGGGGTTTCTTAGGGGAAAAAAATAAGAAGTTAGCTTTTTTTGGGGTCGGAAATTCCACAACGCCCCAAATTTCACGGCCCCAAAGCAAACCGGGTCCCCCCGTACCTTTACACTTGACAACCCCTGTCCCCCCCCCGCCGCGTAACAAAAGCGCAAATAAAAAAGAAACATCGAGCTTTCTTTTTTGAGGTTTTTGCCCCGGTAATTTCTATCAAAAAAAAATAAAGAAGGAACAAAAGACTTTTTCCAACTCATCCTCCTTTGTCAAACTTGATAACTCAGATACGAAATCCTTTTGTTCTTGAGTTCTAAAAAAGCGGGTTTTTTGAACTTGATATAATTTGACTTGCCCGAAATCGTATTTTTAAGTTCCCAATTTCCGGGGTGAAATTTTCCTTTTTTTATGCAGTTTTATTATTAGGAGTGTTTTTTTTTTTTTTTTTTTTTTTTACAGAACGATACGAAAATTTAACTTATCTATTATTTTAAAGGGATTTACCAAATCACATAAAGCGAACAAACGAAAGGGTTTTCGGAAGGGAATACAAAACCCAAAGAAGAAACAAAGCAAAAATTGACGAAAGAAAAAAAATTAAAGGGAAACCCACTCAGAACCCAAGAAACCTGGCCGGTCTCGGGACGCATCAAACGACCGTCAACAACAAATCGGGCCACTTGAACAAAAAAACTGTAGGAAAAAAGGAAAAAACTTTGAAAAGTCTTACCCGGTGAGAAGGGGGGGGGGAAAAGACAAGCTCATTTTTTGAAAGGGCCCAAAGACCCGCCCGACACACCACCTCTCCTTAAAGGAGTCGGGCCCCCTCGCCCTAAGGGCCCGCATACTCCTTCAAAAATGCGTGATTTTGATGCGTTTTTTGAGCCCACATCGTGGGGAGAGGGGACGGGGGCCCGCCCTTAAAGTAGCGCCAGCAGACGAAAACCCGGGACCCCCCCTTGGCCCCCACCATGGGTTTTTTCCCCAATCGGTCGGGAGGCTGGGAACGTGTTGCCCGGGCCCCAAAACCCGACATACACCCCCCGGGAGCCCAGCCCTTTTTGGGCTGGCCGAAACCCTCTTCGGGAAGCGTCAAAAAGCTCCCAAAACGGGGACCGGCACGGCGCCCAAGCACGTCATTTGCCATCCGTCCCCCTTCCGCCCCGAAAACCTTTGGACCAGGCTCGGGGCGGACAATCCGCGGGGCGAAAATATCGGGTCGGCTAGACTTTCTTACCCAAGCGCCACCAACGTGGGCATCCAGGCCAAAGGGTGGGCGGGCGAAAAGCGGGCCGTTAACGGGAGCTTTAAAACCCATGGCCTTTGAGTGAACCTCTATGCCGAAAACCCGGCGCCATAAGGGTCTGTAGGTTTGGTCCGCCTGTCCATCTTGGGCTCGGAAAAACCCAAATTTTTTCCCTCAAGGCCCGGGGGTACCCCAAGGGGAAGGGGGCCTTTTTTTCAGGACCGTACGCCTGTGAAACCCCAAAACGAAAAGGGCAAGTGGCAGTCCCGTTTTGTATCTGCTGGTTTGTTTTGAAAAACTTTTTGGCTGTGGGGCAAGAAAGTGTCAAAATTTCAATTTTTCCCCCGCTGCCGCCCTCACTCCCCTGGAGGCCCACCAAGGGCCGGCATTGCCCCCAAACCGGATGGGCCCAAAGGGGGATTTTGCCGGGGTTATCATTTATCAGGTAGGGGTATTTCTGGGAGACCGCACCGGATCTCGCGTACGATTCTGGTCGGGGAAATTCAGTGTTTCCCCACCTCGCGCATGTGGCGAGGAAATCTTTTTTTTGGGGGGTTAGCCGCAGCCTAAATGGGGGACAGAAAAACCCCTGCCACCAAGCCCCAAAAATCCTGGGTTTTTCCGTAAGAATGCGGGGCCCATAAACGGGCCAGGTGGTCCTCTGGGGGGGGAGATGAAACGGGGGCGCAAACAACACCCCGGAAAAAGGCTAACTTTGGAAACAAGGTGGACTAGACCCAGGCCCCCAATTTGGGTTTGGGCAAAAAGGGGTCCCCGCAAACGCGTCCAGTGTCTCCTCCCGGGCCCCCAAAAAAATTTAAGAACAGTCCCTTTAGTCCCCCGCCAGCAGTGCCGGGGGTGGGGAAAATCACCGGGAAAGGGTTTGTCCAAAGCCCGGGGGGCTTTTAATTTGGGTTTTGGCAATCAGTACCGGCCACGTATGCCAGGGCCGAACGCCGATTTTCCCCCCGCGCCCCCATCGTTCGGTAACAGATTCCGGGATTTTGGGTAAAAACCGGGGAACCATGAAAAGCTGGCCCTTCCCCGAGCATAAACACCGGGGAAATTTTCCGCCTTTCTGACGACCACGCAAACCCCCAAGAGGTTCGTCTCACAAAACCCAACCCAGTTTCCTGCCCCCAACCTGTAATTTTTTTGAGCGTTGAGCTTCGCCCCGACTGTCCGAAAAACAGTGAAACGCTGGGGGGAAACGATCAAAGTCTTCGTCATCACTAAACAAAGACTGTAAGTCGCACGAAAGCCGAACGTCAGTTTTCGCTCTTCATACACGCAAGTTGAAGCCTGCCCGTCGAGATCGACACGTTTTGGAAAGGGCTAAAAGGGCCCCAGCAAAAAAAATTTTGGCCCCGGAAGTGGGCATCCCTGCCTAAATGCCCCCGCCCCAAAACCAAAGGGGCTGTTAGGTGGGAGCCAACTCGGAAAACCCAAGGGGCATTGGGGGTTACATTGTCTTCATTTTACCCTCTGAAACCGTTTCCGAATCCGAACACCCCCGGGAAATGAAATAGGTAACCATGATGGGACTCGGTCGAAGCACCCTGCTGGTCTAGTGATAGAAACGAGGGGGCCCCCGATCTTTTTGGCGTATAAAGGATGTCGCTTGGGGGTTTTAAAATTATCAAGGGATTGGGGCCCGGGGGAAATAAAAAACCCTTGATGGGTTGAACGACAGAACCAGAAAAAAGGGGGCGCAGCACATTGGCAAGAGCTCTTGCGAAATTTTGTAGTCCGGGGTGAGGGGAAAAGGGGTTCGCCATTTTTCTGTTTCTCCGGCGATCCCCCTTTCTTTGGTAAAAGAAAGGCACTGACTTCGTGCCGACCTGGCAGTACCCTTTTTTCCCTTTAAACTCCCCGGAAAACTTGTATAAAGGAGACAGTTACCCCCGAAAATGCAAAAAATTTCCCGGTGTGATTCCGTCGACCCCTGGCGTTTTCCCCTCTGTTCAAGGAGGAAAAGGGCTGCTAAAAACCTTTTGCGGGAAAGCGGTGAATCCTGCCCACCCGATCACTTGTAAAAGTTTTGGGGAAGCTTTTTTCGTACCGGGGGGTTTCGGGGTCGATGGTCCCGGGGGGTGGCCGAAAACACTCAAAAAAAATGTCTCCTAGGGACCGGCAGAGTGAGGGTCCGTGGGAACTTTTTTTTCCTTCGAAATCAAAGGGCCTGTGAAGTGGCTTATAAGCTGGGGCCCATTTCCCCGCCTAAAGAGAACCAGCTGTGCGATCCTGTGCTAAGGGGGGCCCGGGCGTGCATTGGGCCAAAATTTAAATATTTCCCTTCCCCTGTACCCTCACGTACATCGGCATTCGCACTAGCGAGATCGGACAATGCGGTCAAATGTTCCCGGGTCTAAACGATTCTTTCCCAAACGCGACCCTCAAACTTTTAAAAGCCTCGCTGTTTAAATTGTTTTGGGGGAAACCGGACAAATCGAAATCTTCCCGTCGGGTACTGGCCTTGAGCGAGTCCCCCACTTCAGCAAAATCGTCCTCCCCTTTGGGGTTTTGCCTCGAACTTCGCGAAGACCCCAAAGCATGCTGTCAAAGCAGGGTCGTCAAGAAACCGGTTTCAAATCGCCAATTTGGGGAAGGCCCTTTGGGTATTTTCCTGTCCCCCAACGTCGTAAGAAAGGGCGAGGGGGTCAGAGAATCAGGAATTACCGATGCCGGCCGCACACGATGCAATGTTTGGCGAACCCTAAAACCCTGTCCAAAACTTAAACCCAAAAAATGGGGACTTGTTTAAAGAACGTGAATCCTTTGGTTCATTGGGATGAAAGTCCCTCCATAGTGGGAAAAATCTTTCGCTTGAAACTCGCCTGGGGTGATTTTGCAAACTCGCGGGTACCGTTTCGGTCCCGCCACCATTTTCGTCGGCCGGGGATCCAGCGGACTTTTAAATCCCCACCACCAGAAACTGGGCATCACCCCGGGGGCCGGCCCTGCGGAAAGCCCCCCCCGGGGCCGAGCCTCCAGACGTTGAAAACCCCTCTTCCCGGGGTTTCAAACTGATGCCCCACATCCAAAAACCCGCCCTCTTAGGGGGGGGAACGATTTGGGGGGGATTAAAAAATCGAATACGACCCCCTTTCAGGTAACCGGGGACGGGATCGTGGAGAACAAAAAACTACTAGGGCCGACGACTTCCTAAACCCAACCTTGTCCAGTCATACTTGAATCTTGGTTTTTAAAGTAAAATGTTTATGGGTTTGGGGAAAAAGGAAGAGGAGTTTTCTGGGTTTTAGTTTCCTGCGAAGGACAAATTGGTCGGACAGTCCCCTCTCCGGGAAAAAGACGGGAAACCCATTTGGGTACTCACTTTCGTACACTCTTCGTTTTGGGGGCTAACAAAGGGAAATTTTCCCCCCATACCCGCTATTTTACTACTCTTTAAAGGGGTTCCCCCAAAAACCCTCTCACTGGAGGAGCGAGTTGGCGAGCGTTGTCTGCGTCCCGGGTCGTTCTAAAAGGCTTGGGGCTTTCTAAAGTTTTTAACTGGGCCGCCTTTGCTTTCACAAATTCCCGGGTCTTCCGGGCGGGTTTCCCCGGGACCCCATATCGATCACGCCTTTTACATCTTCCGTAAAAGGGGGCCCGCCCCTTCTCGGAGGGTCTTTCCCCTTCCGTCTGCGGGGAATTGCGAAAATTTCAATATTGGAAAAAAAATTTCCCGCCCTACTCCCCCTATTGATAGCTAAAATTGGGGGGGCAAAGGGGGAAAACCCTTTGACGGAAATGGTGAACTGGTATCGTGCGCTGTCCTCTTCTTAAAACTGGGGGCAATTTTTGGCCTTAACACAGGGGGACAAAGGAAAATCCCTCACCCCACGACAGCCGACAGTCGGTCCCCCCCTCACCTCCATGCCCCGATCCCTCCGGTGAAGGCTACCGTTTGGTTTTCGAAACCGACCACTCTTTTTGCAGGAACGACGGGGGTATCATTGGGCGGGACGCGCCTCACTGGAAGACAAACCCCAACCCCTCTTTTTTTTTGGGGCTCCTGCCCCCCGGGGCCGGAATGTTTTTTCGTTCACTTTGCGCTACCGTCATTTCCCCCCCTCTCTGTTTCTGGGACAGTTCCGGCAATGTCCCGGATTTCCCCTCCCTTGAAAAAACTAAAGGCGTCAAAGGAGAGGAAAAATCCGGTACCCGTTGCCCTCGACTCGATCATGATCGGTCGGGAAAGGACCGGCCCCTTCGCGCACGACAAAGATTTTCCCTTTTCAAACTTAATTTTATTGAGGTCTCTCTTTAAATACCCGCGGTTTAAATTTTCTTTGGGAAATTTACAACTTGACCACCGGGCTAGGCATTTCTCGCCCCCGGGCGGGGAAAAATTGCGGGGGCAGATTTTCGATAGAACCATCTGCCCATTTCTTTACCCAACGGCGAGCAAGGGGAACTGGTCTCCAATAGATATTCCACCATGGGATGATAAAATCTCAAACGCTTTCGCGAAGATGGAAAAGAAACCCGGGCCCCTTTTGGGGAAACATCCGGAGCCAAACAAAAGGGTTCTTTCCTCCGCCCAAAACCTTTTCTACAGCGCGGATGTATTGACATGGTTACTCCCCACGACCCCGTTTTGTACAAAAAAGGGGCTTACCCTTGCCGGGAAACAGGGGTTTGGGGGGGGCTGTTGGGGTCTTTTGTTGCAGTACTTGGATGTGCAGATCCCTCAAACCCAACATTCCGCGTGTCTGTTGAGATACCTTTGGCGCTGTATAAAAACTCGTTTCGCGGGGTTTTGGGTTTGGGCCATAAATCCGTATTTTGGGGGGAGTCAAAACCCGGGAAGAAGCGGTTTTGGGGGGAAACTGAACCAGCAGATTAATCTGTAAAATAACGATTTAAACGGGCAGTCTCAGCCTATCCACCCCCGGGGTACCCAGGGGAAAGAGGGGAAAGTTTTTCCGGGCAGTTTTGGCTCACCCGATCCCTGGTTTGAACGGGCCCGAAGGGGGTTTTGACAATAGTTAAACCTCCATAAATGTTCGTTTGGGTAAACACCCCCTTTCCCCACGAGGCCGATGGGCGTAGATTTGGATCTTTTTGAGCGGTATTTTAAAAGGGCCCGTTTAAACGGCACGCTTTTTTTGGGTTTGGCTTTTCCCTTTTGAAAAAATTTGAAAGGAAAAAATAAAAAAATTATTCACTAACCGTGAAGGCAAAGGCCTCCCAATTTTCCCCCCCCGGGGCCCCCCCCCGGGCCCGGGTTAAAAAATTACGAAACTAATAAAAGGTCGAAAATAAATGGAAAACCCTGGGGAAAAAAAGAAAAGGCCCTAAAAGTCGCTTAAAACGGGCCAAAAAGCCAAAAAGGATCTCAAACCATAAAACCCCTACATGTATAGGCTTCAGGTAAAAAAACAAAAGATGGCCTGAAAAGGCCAAAAAAATAAATTCGAGTTAGAGTCGAAAAAACCCAAAATAAAAAAAATGCAGTCGAATGTTGACAACCCAAAAAAAAAGAACGGTTTTGTGAATGAGAAACAAAAACCGATCAGGGAATACTAAATTCTGCTGTGTTTCCTAGGGTTAAAAAAGACAAGCACGGGATCGGGAGCGAACGAAAAACGGGCCCCCCCTTTGACGAGAGCTCGTGTTTGTGTTTTTTTTTTTTTTTTTTTTTTTTTTTATAAACGATTTCTAGATTGAAAACTTTTTTTTCTTTAAGGGATGAAAAACCAAACTTTTGTTTTATCTTACGAAATCAAACGCGAAATAAAAAAAATTTTGTAAGAACGAACAATTTAAAAAGAATTTTCAATAGAGTTTAAACGTATTTCCCGTGACGCCAAAAACCAAAAATTTTTGTTATTCCTCTGCAGGGAATTCGTGCAGGGAAAATAAAAATTAAAGAATAAAACGGGTGAAACAAAACAGTATAACAAAACTTGAAAAGAAATGAAATGATTTTTGGGCACTTCTTTAAAAACCTTCTTTCTCGCCAAATGGGGAACAGTCTGACCCCGGTCCCAGAAATACCGCACGCTCCCTTTGGGTTTCAAAAATTTACTTCTACTTTTTTTTTTTTTTTTTTTTTTTTTTTTATGTATGTTTTGCCAAAAAGTATCTCTCCGTTTCCCAATGGAACAGAGAGTGCCCCTCCCCCACACCCCTAGCTTGGAAAAAACCGATGTTTTCCCCCCGACCGAGATGCCAGATTTTCTTTTAGAATACGTGCTTTAAATTTTAAACCTTGAAAAACATGTCGGAAAAGGGGCTTTGGGAAAAATTTTCTTTGAAAAAGTTGACAAGAAGATAGTAAATGGTGCTTTTGGCTAAAACAATTTGAGTTTCTAAAACTGACTGGTTTTTTTGATTTCTCGAGTTGGTATGTTAAATCCAAGAAGGCTTGCCCGACGGCGAGTTTTTGGTCCTTGGTAAAAAAACCTTTTTTAAAGACCAACAATCCATTTGAAATTGTCTTATTTTCAAAAATTTAAAAACCATGTGCCCAAAATGTGGCCCCTCTACTTTTGGCCCCATGGGCATAAACCGTTTAGGTATTATCGTGAGGGCATAAAAATATAGGGTCTGGCTATCTGTTTTTGTTTAAAAGGGCCCTTTTAATCTCTGCCCCTCTGCCCAGCCCTTGGTAACGGAAATGTTCGAAAACCCCTTATTACCTGACTGACCCCTGGCCCTTTTATTTGGGAACCCCTTAGTTTTAACTTGGGGGAAATGGATCCCCAAAAGTGATCTTCTGTCTGCGTCATCCGAATAAATCTTTTTTCCCTTCCAAAACTCCCCAAATAACTGAGAGGAGGTTTTTCCAAAGGTTTGGCCCCCACACTTGGGAAAAATCGCGGAAACGAAGTTGGCAGTATGCTTTTAAAGTTTTTCGTATTGACCCGAAATGCCCTTTTTGCCCACCAGGTAAGTCTTGAAACCATCTATAAGTATCACCTTCCACTCCGCCTTTTTAAAGACAAACCCCCCCGTCCGCAAATTTAAATAGAGCCCACCCAGGAGATAAAGGGTTTTTTTTTGCGTTTGGAAATTAAAAATGCTTGAAACTAATGGATGCTTCGCAGACCACAGCCCGTTTTTGCTAAGTTGTGGTTTTAAAAATCGCCCCTTTGACCAAAAGGGTTTCAATACAGGCCAACATACAAGAAGTTTGGTTTTTAGTGGGCAGTTTTGGAAAATCTGAAAGGAATAAGACCTGCCTTTTTGAGCCTAGTCTCCGGAAATCTCTGAGAAAATATCTTGTCCTTACATGACAGGGGTGATTTTCTGAAAGAAATTTAAAAAGCGTTTTTTTCGGGAAAATTCGGGAAAGGCGAAAATTTAGCCCGGGAATGCACTAGTCCGAGAACCCCCCTAAACTTACGGAGGGACACAGATCTTTTATTTTTTGCCCAAGGGCTTTTGCCAGCCCCACAAAAATTTTCTATCTCACCCCGCATTCCCATCGAAAGTGTTTGGGGGTGGGGGGGATAAAATTTTTAAAGGTTTCCAAAGAAAAGGCGCTAAAATGATTCCAATAAAAACTCGGCCGCGAAGTGAACCCTAGCCGAAACTCGGGTTGCCATCGCCCAATCCCGTTTGGGGAATTTTTCTAAAGCTTATTGAAAAAACCCTGTTTTTGTCAAGGTGCATTTCCTAAAGTTACACCCAAAAAGGGTTTTTTACTTTCCGATGAACCCCTTTAAAATCAAGAGGGTATCTAAATCGAAACCAAACCCCTTTTTCCTTCCAGACCCCTGGTTTGGGATTATTTGCTTTTCCCCGATTGTTCCGGGGTCACTGCGTACTTCGGAAGGGTTTGGGTAAAAAACTGCTTCTCGTTATAAATACTTTATAATCATCCGCATACGCGGAAAACCCAAACCCTTTCCTTTCTTGGACGGGGGAAGGGAAGGGGAAAACATAGTCCCCTCTCGACAAAGGGTTTCCCTTTTTAGAAAGGGTTTATTTTAAGAGAAAAAAAATTTGGCCAGACATAGGGCATCCTTGTCCCCATTTCCTCTGGGCAGGTTTCTATCGGCGCATTTTGGGAAGATCCTACTCTTATGTATTTAGATTGCATCACAAAACAAGTTCCATGATTGATAGGAAACGTTCGCCAAACCTAAGTTGTAATAGGTGAAAAAGATAATTTTTTATCAACTCTATCGAAAACGTTCTCCCTTTATCAAAGGGGCAATAAGCGAGTGGTAAATTTTGCCCGTTGGCGTAGGGCGATTATGTCGCGATGCAGGTGTAGATTAAAGAAAATTGTTCGGGGGGAACGCAGAAAGCCTGGGCTGGGGGGATTTAAATTGGGCCCTAATACTACTTAACCGAAGGGCCCGAGCGCGGGCAAAAGATTTTTATAATCTGTCCCTTAATAAAAGATTGGGCGCCAAAATTCTTTATTTCTAAATGGTCTCCTTTTTTAGGGGAGTAAAAAATTAAACAGCTTTTGGGAAATGACTTAGGTAACTTGCCCGATAACATGGATTTAATTTAAAACATATAAATGATCTCTTAGGGGTTTTCCCCCAAAAACTAATATAAAATTCAGGAGTAAATCCATCAAAGCCCGGGACTTTCCTTTATTCCAAAAAAAAAAGAGCCTTGTTATTCCCCCCGATTTGGAAGGGATGTCAAAACGCTCTCGGGTCTGAAAGGGGATAAGGAAGGCAAAACATGGGACAAATGTGGGGAAACTACCTGTATGTTCATTGGTGCAACAGAATAAAACCTGTTTAAAAATTTTTCTTTTTTTTGGACCATGGTAGGGGGGCCCGAAAAATTAAACCCCTTTAAAAAAAGGATTTTTATAAAGCCCTTTAAAGACGAGGGTGCCTCTCGTGGCCCGGGGGGAGCTTGCTGGACGTCTGTTTTTCCAAGGGGGTTTATCGTGTCTAATTTTTGCAAAGTTAAATTTTCACCTCTTCGATGTAACATCGCGGGGGGGTTTATTTGCGGCAACAAAATCAGCCATATTTCCCAAACCCTTTTTACAAACCCCTCTGACCCAAACTGTTCAAAAGGGTTTTCTATTTGGCGAAAAGTCGCATCTGATACACGTTTACGGGGTGCGAAAAAAAACGCTTTCACGTCCTTTAATTTCAAATTTCAACCGTCCCCCCCCCTGGGCCCCTTGGGGTCATATAGCTGTTGTATCGTCAAATGTAAAAAGCAAATTTTGTTTAAAAGAATCCATGAAGGGCGGGTCAAAAAGTGCTTTCGAAACCCAATAACGGCGGAAAAATTTTTTGGTTAATTTTATCGTCAAATTTACAAGTAATCCAAGGTTTGGGCGGAAAAAGGAAAGGGAAACTTTAAAAACCCCTTTAACAAGGTGGGCGAGATTTGTTTCGACTATAAAATCTTTTCGGTCTTTTAAGCGCTGTAGTAAGGGGGGTTACTAACAAAATTTTAACCCCGGTTCTTTTGGGGGTGAAAATCCCGCCATACATCTGACAAATTTTGGGTTTCCAATATAACCCTTTTTAGCTGCTCAACCGCACGAGGATTTTTTCAAAAAACCCGCTATCTATTTGAAATTGGGGGTTTAAAGTTGGGGGTTAAAAAAAAAAAAAACCCCCTCCAATAAAAAACTGAATTTCTTTTTTATTAATTTCCCTACGCTGCCGCTTTAAGGTGCCGGGGGGGGTTTTCCCCCAAAAGCAAGAATTTTTAAGGGCTTTTGGGCAAGTGATGAGGGATGTATATAATCCCCTAAGGGTGTCCTCTTTGTTGGTTGTTTTTAAAAAAAGAATTCTTTAAGTACCAAGGGAAATGAGGGGTTTTCTTCATTTAAATGTGAAAAGGTGGGTGATTTTTTTTCAAAAACCATCATAGTGCCTGACAACATCACGGAGGTTGAAAAAAAAGTCATACTTTGAATTTAGAAAAAAAAGGGTGATTTTAAATAAATTTTTTTCCCTTTAAGGAGGTGAAAATCAGGGAAAAAGTCTCGGGGGAAATTAAACCTTCCCAAAACTCCCCTTTGGCCCCTCACTCCGGCCAACCTCTTTGTGTTTTAGTGCAAGAAGAAACCGGGCTTTTAGAGTTTGTGGGGTTTTATTCTAGGTGCTTCCAAAACAAGCTCCTCGTTAGATAAAAACGTGTCAAAAGCCACTGTCCCCTCACCTGTTACCTATAAAAACCGAGTTTTTACGCAAGTTAACCGGGGTCGCTTGACCGTTTTTTTAATTGGGCCCTTTTCCCCATATGCCCCCCCTTTTAATGGGAAAAACATGTCAATTAGACCCCGGCACATCCTCTGTGTAGGGGGGGGCCCGGGGGGGGGGCAAAATCTCAGAGGGTGATCGTGTCCTTTAAATTCTTTCAAAAAATGTTTTAGCTCACCCAAGACAAACCCCTTTTAAATTTTTCCAGGAGCGAGAATATCTATACCGCTGAGGAAAGGGCTGTCCCCAACCCCGAAAAAAAAACTCTCTTGAGTTTCCTTTTCTCTTTTTTTCGGTGGCTGTTTACCTTTCCCCAAACCCCAGGTGCGGTTTTTAAAGGGTTGGGACCTTCTCGGTAGAATTTACGTTAAAACATGCTTTCGTTTGGGGGGTCAACCGGAAATTTAAAAAAACTGGAAGAAATGTCTTCAAATTTTTGCAATAAGTTTGCCCGCCCCTATTTCTGGCTAGGGGGGAATCAAACTATTTAAAACAACCAGTAGTCGGGGATTATTTGAGGGCCGCCGTCCCCCTGTAGATTTCTGCCCTTTTCCTTTTCCTTGGGCCCCTTAAACGGGAAATTTTTCAGTGTCCCAACTGTTTTTCAGTTCCCTTAAAGGGAACTTAAAATTTGCCAAAACAGTTTTTCCCCCCCCCTGCAAAATGTCCGTTTCCTGTTTTTAAACATTTGATTTTCATCAAAAGATAAAAAAAAACTCGGGACGATTTCCCCCCTCGAAGGTACTAGAAAAGAGTCCCCGAACTGCCCCATTTCTTTCTCTCACGACGAAACTTCCTTCGAAAAATCAAACTTTCAAGTCCGGTTTTTTTGCACCTAAAGCGATGAACGTTTCTGCGAAAAAAAACTTTTAAAAAAAACGTTGCGAGTTGTGCAAGAGGGATCATGTGGAAAGCTTGTCGACTTTGATAAAACAAAACGTTCTTCTTTTTCGTCACAAACGGGCGGGCTGTTGAAACTGATTTCCCCCATTATAACTCCTCCCTGGGCCCCCAAAAAGAAACTTAACGAGTTTCGTACTGTTGAAGTAGAACGCTCTCTACCAATTTAAATTTTTGAAAGGCAAAACACATTTTTGGGACCCCAAAATCTTGGCCCAAAAAGCGCTTGGTTTGGGGCTTCCTTTTTCCCTTTTTATAGATTGAAAAATGGAAACTTTTTCCTTTGGGAGGGAAAATGAAAACTTTTGTTTGTTTTGTTTAACATGAGGCCGGGGAGGAGAAAAAACTGGGTCCCTTTTTCCCCCCGAGGTTGGGTGATTTAAATTTGATTTATCACCATATTGGGGTAACCTTTTTTTTCGTTGTTTCCCCTTTTTTTCCGTTTTTCAATAGGGGCGATAGGGGCAACAAGGGGCACTTTCAAAAGATTACTGTTTTCAAAATTTTTCAATTCGGGGTGCTGGTGGATGGGTTTGCCGATAAGGCCTCTCTTAACTGGTAATACGGTTTTGTAGTATTTTTCACCGGGCCCCGTCACAAAAATCGTGGTCGTTGAACTGGGGTGTCCTGCGCCCCTTGCGAACAGAGGGGCGTAGTTTTGCGTGGGGATCCCAATTTAAAACCCCAAGTATTTACTTTTTAAACTGTGCTCTTCATAAATTTTTTTCTTTACAAATAAATGAAACTATAGCGTCAGCGTCGTACACAATAGGGGCCGTCCCTGTATGAATAATTAAAGTCTAAACTGAGAGTGGCCCCCCCTTTGTCCCCGGCCTTCCCAGACCAGGGAAAAAATTGTGGACCAAAACTCAAAAAAATATGTATGTGGATAAATTCGGACAATGTTTGGTGGTGGTCAGAAAGCGAAGAACACCAAATAGAGCCAAAAATATAAAAAAACTTACATATTATCAGCTATATCACATGATAAGGAATGGAATGTGCCGGTATATGGATGAGAATATCACGGTAATACGAGTAACGTTAGCTGCTGTACGCTGTACGGATTTTAACCGGGTTTGAGCAGGAGCAAAAACCGAAACACGTCCTCTCGCTACGAGATTAGAGGGGTTGTTTTGTGTGTGTGGTGTGTGGTGTGTGGAGTATGAATGCAAACTTGACATCATCCTAACTTTACGATACATCTCTCTCGAGATCTAATCCTTTTATTATTGAACAACGACCAAAATGACGTTTTTTATACAATCCATTTTGTTCAGCTATCAAGTGTATCAGTGTGTGTATGACGATTTACATCATACACACAGTCGTTCAATGTTGTGTTCATGAAATGTGTGTATGACATTTTACATCATACACGCGTTTGTTTACTTGTTTCATGTTTATGGAGTTTGTGTTTGACCATTTACGTCATTCACGTAACTGTTTTAATGTTGTGTCTCTAACTCACCTCGTGTGTTGTTTTCAACCCATTGTTGGTTTCATGATCATCATGGTAATAAATTATCACCGGACACGATCATTTCAAATGATCAGCAAACGGCTCATTACAGCGTACAGGCGCAAAATGACCTCGATGTCGACGCGCCTCTAAACCCAACATTCATTCATTCATTCTTCTTTGTCGCTCACTTTGTCAGAGAAGTCACTCAGAAATTAGCATTCTGCTCCCGATCTGCCCACAACTTGCAGCCGTCCGCGCATTTTATCCATTTTGAACAAAATGTTTTTTTTGTTGTTTATGAACCATTAACTGATACAACTCATCAACATATAATTGCTTTATTTCCAATTTTTTTCTACAAAATCATTACCTTATTATAAAGGTGTTGGGAAAATTATATGATAAATATATGACTAATACACAAATGGAAAAAAAATATTACATATACACAATTTACTCCAACAACAATATAAGAAACCAATATTAACATCAATAACACAATATATATATATATATATTATATATATATATATATATATATATATATATATATATATATATATATATATATATATATATATATATATATATATTATATATGTATATATATTAGTGATGCCTTCGGGTAACCCGGGTACCCGGTCGGGTACGGGTAATGCATTACCCGGGTATATTCTGTTACCGGGTACCCGGGTACCGTCTAGGTTCCGGGTAATTGTGCTAACCAGTACCTATAATATAGAAAATAACTTTCATAAATCACTCAAGCTACCAAGAGAAATTCAACTTCGCATTCTACATAAGTTTTTTGACCTACCTTTCCAGACCTCCCTCAACTTGTCATAATGCGCTCGTCAAATCTAGTCGCACCACCTACCGTTATCTGTGGTCATCCCTCTCCTGTCAAAAGCTCTCTAGTTGCCATGCCAAATACTATTCTTTACCGAGAACTGAGAAGCATATATAGTCATATAGTTTTTAGTTTTATATAGTTTTTTAAATTACCCGTGTGATACCCGGGTAATTTCGGCGGGTACCCGGTTCCTAATTTGTTACCCGAAGGCATCACTAATATATATATATATATATATATATATATATATACTATATAATATATATATATATATATAATTATATATATATATATAAAAAGATTAATTAAAATGAACCAAATACCTCACCCCACGAAACTAGTATCATATTGAATATAAGATAATTTCATACAATGACGATGGAATGTTATGGACATTGGAATGTTATTACTCTTTTTGTTAATAATTTAGATGATGAAATTAGATATTTTGCTCGCTTCGCATATTGATTTGTGATTTGATTGGTTTGTATCAACTTGAATTTTTATCAGCAAGATATTCCTCTATATATAATAGGTTTTTTCTAATAAAAGACATTTTAATCTGTATTGAAAAGTTTCAAATTTTTCAATATTTTCAATATAATTCGGAAGTATATTATATAATTCTTCATTTATATAACTAGAGGAGTTTGATTAGTGTTAATTTGGATCGATATTTCTAGAATGGAGATTTTCTTTCTGCCTCGTATCATGTTCATGTATGTTTTTATTTAAAGTTTGACTGTGAAGAAATATCTTTGTAATTAATATTGACTGCCAATTATATAGGCTTTTATACTATGAAAAGTTGAAATTTTATGTTTTATAAAATGAGGTTTGCAGTGGGGTTTATTGGAAGAATTTTTTTCTTGTTCTGACCTATAATATTTCTTATTGCTCGTTTTTGTGATCTGAAAATTTTAATTGAATCAGTGGAATAACCCCAAAATTCTATACCATACCGCATGTGCGATTCAAAAGCAGCAAAGTACACAAACACAAACAAAACGCTACCAATTTAACTATTATGGGGATTGAGATCCAATTATATTCATTGCTCATTCTCAATAATTTTCTTTGATAATAAGAAGGCTTGTTTTAATCGTTCTACATTAATTGGTGACCACTTGTTGCTTGGATTTAATTGGTTTTCTTAATTGCTTTGAATGATGTATAAAAATATCATTATATATTTTTTTATATCAAAACGCGTGAATGGATTTCAGTGAAAGTTTGGAATCATATGTATCATTATTAATTGAAATTCGGTGTGAATTTGAATTTTTTCGAAGGACTTTTTTTTGTACGAAAATTCTTCTCCGGCTTATTCTTATCGGTAATTTGGAAAATTAGTTTCTCAGAAGTGGTGCAATCGGTTGCGCATAAAAATCAATGAGATTCAATCCAGATGATGACACTTGGGCATGCCAAGTTCAATTGAATTTGAATTTTCGTTTTGACCTGTTAGAGCGCGAAAAAAAAAAACATTTTTGCGAGTCTAGTTAAATTGAGTCTTCGCTTCGCTCATCCAATTAGCAATCAGAAGAATAATTTTATAAACTTCTATCGTTAATAATAATTAATATATTCAATAATAATATTTAAATAGTAATATTGAAATTTGTTGTAAATAATACCATTTCGGTCAGAATATTGCTTTGCTGATTTTATTCAATTGGTATTGTTGAAAAATATGTATTTTTTGAAAAAAAATGTATAATAGTGTGTATCGTTCTTGTGTTTATACATTCAGTTAGTATTTGATTATTTTTGTAGGGATTTTAATTTTCAAATTCAAGTTGGTGCCATATCTCAAAACGTGAATGTACATTTTATGAAAATATACGCTCTATATATATGTACGTAAAATAAATATGTAGAATAAATAGTAAAATATATACGTAAAATATATACGCCGTAATACGGTACGGCCCCTGGTGGTCAATATGAATTGGGCCTGAAACAGAAGTATCATGTTTTACTACGTCATCAATAATTAACATTTGAAAAAGAAGAGAAAACGAGGAATACGAATAAGATAAGTTCCATTGAAAAGAATGTTCATACGATACAACAGACACACGTGGTATACTTACACCTTATGAATGATTTATTATTAATGTTGTGATAACTCTACAGCTGGGCCGTAATTAAACAATCAGAAATTATGCAAAAGGAATCCCGACAAAGGAACCGTCAAACTCAGCTGTAGTTTGTGAGAAGGCGGGGGGGGGGGGGGGGGGGGGGGGAGCTTTATTATTGGTCGATTTGACATCATAGACGGTCTTATGACGAGAGACCGACTTGTGACGGCTGAGCCAAATTGACGTGCTTTTACATAGAAGTGCCCTCTCCAAAAGCCGGCATCTACTGCCGGTAATCGGGATGTCTGCTAATTCATCAACTTGAGTACTAGCAGCGCTAGTAGCGGGAGTTGTAGTAACTTGATGGTCATAATGGAAAATTCCACCCCCACAATCAATTTATTTCATTCGCGTAAAGCCATATACATGGGACGTCTTGAGTATATATCTTTAGTCTATGGTATATCTCGCATCTCTTTCAACGCAAATGCTACGATATTGTAGACATGAATAATATCAGTGTGGGTGGGTTTTGCTAGATGTCGAATTCGCGCACCAGACAATTTCCTTTGTGAGCCGCTAGCGAAGGTCTATCTCGGAAAGAAGACGGTTCCGATCGACCGTACAGCACTGGCGCTCGAATAGCCGCTCCTTCATCCCTCGTAGATACACGTGTACATAATCTTGAAATGAACAAATCCTGGATTTAGCAGAACAGTTCTATTGGATTAGGGGAAGTAATTATCAGCCAGTCAGTGACGCTCGTTAAGTGAACTGGCATACCAAATTTAACTGATAAACTGAGTATTATGATCACAACTGTTTCAAAGTGTGGTCGCTGAAAGGAGTAGTCGTTTCACGAACGTTTTACTTACAACTTGTGAAACCTAAATGTAAGGATCAATTGAAGTGCGTTCTTGACATTAATAAACCAAACACAATCCGTATACATTGTCTCAATTCTAATTCTTTAATGGAACACATTGAATAATGAAGCGATATATAGTGTATGTATATGAATGCGGAAAGTCACAAAAAGCCTTGTATAGTTTGTAAGCATGCCAGTTTCCCTGTTAAATTTGGTGTTAATAAGTCTTTTGTTTGTAATTACCAGTTGTCTGACTTTCTGCGTCTGTTGATTTTATGACGACCATCCATTAACACCCTTCACGTCATCTCGGTTTGTGCCGCCAGCCCCCATTCACAAGCACACTTCAGTTGTTTTCTCACAGTGCATTAACTTTCTGTTTATAGTATCTTGTACAAATGTATCTAGTGTTTCAAGTGTTATTGTCCAATGTGTACAAACCATAATTTTAATCAGAACACGCGGCATTAAGGGCAGAACAATAAGTTTAAGAAGAAGGACGATAGATGACCAGGGGATTGCATCAAGCACAAAAGCCCAAACAGTGATGTATGTGACTTGTGATGGTTTAAATTTGTCTCCGCTATTTTATGGTCGAACGAAAGTAAGCTCCTACAGGACAAGCTGGTGAAACAGGGAGAGGAGAACAGAACGTATAGAAAATCAGAGAGGACAAAGTCAAGTGAAAACGGCGACCAGAGATCACGGGTTGGGGGGTCCGACTTCGAACCGGGTAGCTTCAGCGGCGCCAGCTTGGCGCCGTCCAACATAGCAGCTTTGTTGACAACCCGAAAGTGGAACAAGGCGAACTAGGGAGGCAGACGTGAGTACCCGCCCCGGGAAGACTCGAAGACGCGTGGTCGGCGGAAACTTGCGTGTGCGCGCGTGGGGGAGCGAACCAGCGAGGCGAGGGACAATCACGGTAACTCAGACATGTTTTAAACCACTCTGCCTGGTCAGTTAAATAAATATATACATTTCTTCAGTATGTTTGTATGAAGGGTTTAATTCTCTTTGTGTCATTAATCACGTGTGATTCACTAGGCATTGGTGATGAACCTTTTCTGTGTTCCATGTTACAAGATTGAAGTTTTGTGGTTTTGTTTTAACTCTGGTAGGTCAGTTGTGAAAAACCACGTAATATTTAAAAATGATCAAGTAAGTTTCAAACGAGTGCCTTTTCCGAAAATTCCCAGCTACAAATATCCATTTTTGTTTTTTCAGATTTAGTTTGATTATTTTTAAAATTTAATTCTTATTTTTTAATTTCGATTTAGTCCATTTAGAGTAGGATTGGACAGAAAGTTACAGTATGTATGTATGTTTATGTATGTATGTTTATATATGTAGCCCCTATAAATGTATAGCATGTTTATGAATATATGTGTTTATTGTTCTTTATATAATTTGAAAGCCGAAGTCCTATTCTGATATGAAATGATTAACTTATAGAATATTGTATTGTACGGAAATTGAATAGCAGCCGTACAAAAATGAATTTAAAATATGTGTTTCGCCATTAACACTCAATCTTGCAACACATACTTTGTTTTCATTCTCCTAAAACGCGAGTAGTACTTATAAGGTCCGTGAACCTCCCCCCCCCCCCACTACTTGAGCTTTAATTATGAAATTTGGTCAGGATTCAGTGCTCAATTAGTGCTGTCGTTTTGCCAGCTTTTAGAATTGTTGCTCTGATAGTTCCCGATATAATGCCGTTTGTTAGTGGGCGGGGGGAGGGGGGGGGGGCAAGTTTACGCTTCCCCCCTCCACTCGAGCACTAATTCTGACACTTTGTCAGGATTCAATTAGTGCTATACTTCTGCAAACTACTAGAATTAGTGCTCTGTAAGTTCCCGAGATAATAGCACTCGAAAGTATATATATGTATAAAGTATAGATCGAAGTTATAGATAAAACCCTCGTGCTCTGATAATTTTCGAGAAAAAACGATATTTAAGGTGATATTTCTTTAGGGAGGCGCGACAATTAACCGACCGCCGCGCGCGAAATCTGAAAGCAGAATCGTAAAAATCCACCAAACGTCGTCTTGCGTTATATACTGTCGTCCCGAAATGACTTCGAAAGAATCAGTCAATATTCATTTCACAAAATAACAACTGGGAAAACGTCATACATGTGTTTTTATTAGTGTGTGTGCATATGCGTACAATTGAAGAGAAAATGATTCATAATTGTATTATTAATTTCATTGGAAAAAAATGCTTAGCAAACTAGATTGAAGAAAGGATAATGAGGGAAGTAATAATTGCTGGTTATATATCTGCAAAAATATGTTGATGATTCCACATTCTGGAATTCTGTTGCTTCAAAATCTCACAGGGAGATCATGTTGAAGCGTTCAAAGTGTACGGTTGAATTAGCTGATTCATGAAGTAAATCGACACCAGATCTGTTCGACAAGTCAGGGGTGTGCAGTGAAAAGGATGATTCCTGAAAGCAGAAAAATTAACAGATGATCTCTGTTCGGGACAGGGGGCGTCAAGATGTACCAGTTTGAAACACATGTTCCTGAAGAAATCCAACGGGAGATATCGTTTGACAGAATCAAAGGCTGTACCAGTTGAAAGGAGGATCCTGAAGAAAATCAAAGAAGATTCTGTTCGACAGCTCGAGGTGTACCAGTGAACAGAGATCCCTCGAAGAAATATATATTCCGACGATCATTGGAGGGTCTGAGAAGTGTACGTTTTGAACGAAGATTCCTTGGAGAAAATCCACGGATTGTTCTTGTTGAAAAGCTCGAGGTGTACCAGTTGAAACAGATGACTTGGTCAGAAAATAAGAAGAAGATGTTGCGGTCGAGGGTCTCCCCGGTTGAAACGACGGTATTGACTGAACGAATGATTCTGGGAAAATCCAACGGAAGTTCTAGTTTGACAGGTCAAGGTGTTGGTACCATTTTGACAACAGATTCATGAAGGAAAGTCCAAAGAAGATCCTGTTCGACAGGTCAGGTGTACCAGTGAACGGATGATTCCTGAAGAACGCCAACAGAAGATTCTGTTTGACAGGTCGAGGTGTATCAGTTGAACGAATGATCCCGAAAAAAAATCAAACAGAAGATCCTTTTCGACAGGTCAAGGTGTCCCAGTTGAACACATGATACCTGAAGAAAATCCAACAGAAGATCCTGTTCGACAGGTCGAGGTGTACCAGTTTAACAGATGATTCCTGGAGGTAATCCACCAGGAGATCCTGTTCGACAGGTCAAAGTGTACCAGGTGAATGAATTATTCCTGGAGAAAATTCAACAGGAGATCCTGTTTGACAGGTCAAGGTGTGCCAGTGAAACGAATGATTCCTGAAGAAAATCCAACAGATGATTCTGTTAGGCAGGTCGAGATGTACCAGTTGAACACATGATTCCTGAAGAAAATCCAACAGAAGATCCTGTTCGACAGGTCAAGGTGTACTAGTGGAACGGATGATTCCCGAAACAAATCCAATATGAGATCCTGTTCGACAGGTCAAGGTGTACCAGTTGAACACATGATTCCTGAAGTAAATCCAACAGAAGATCCTGTTCGACAGGTCGAGGTGTACCGGTTGAACAGATGATTCCTGGAGGTAATCCACCAGGAGATCCTGTTTGACAGGTCAAGTTGCACCAGTTGAACAGATGATTCCTGAAGAAAATCCATCAGGGAAACCTGATTGACAGGTCAAGGTGTACCAGTTGAACAGATGATTCATGAAGAAAAAATCCAACAGAAAACCTGTTCGACAGGTCAAGGTGTGCCAGTTGAACAGATGATTCCTGAAGGTAATCCACCAGGAGATCCTGTTTGACAGGTCAAGGTGTACCAGTTAAACAGATGATTCCTGTAGAAAATCCAACGGAAGATCCTGTTCGACAGGTCGAGGTGTCTCAGTTGAACAGATGATTTCTGGAGGTAATCCACCAGGAGGTCCTGTTTGACAGGTCAAGTTGCACCAATTGAACAGATGATTCCTGAAGAGAATCCATCAGGAGAACCTGTTTGACAGGTCGAGGTGTACCAGTTGAACAGATGATTCATGAAGAAAAAAATCCCACAAAAAACCTGTTCGACAGGTCAAGGTGTGCCAGTTGAACAGATGATTCCTGAAGGTAATCCACCAGGAGATCCTGTTTGACAGGTCAAGTTGTACCAGTTAAACAGATGATTCCTGAGAAAAATCCAACAGGAGATCCTGTTTGACAGGTTCAGGTGTACCTGTTGAACAGATGATTACAGGAGAAAATCCAGCAGAAGATCCTGTTTGACAGGTCAAGGTGTACCAGTTGAACAGATGATTCCTGGAGGAAATCCACCAAGAGATCCTGTTTGACAGGTCAAGGACTACCCAATGAACAGATGATTCCTGCAAAAAATCCATAGAAGATCCTGTTCGACAGGTCAAGGTGTACCAGTTGAACAGAGGATTCCTGAAGGAAATCCAACAGAAGATCCTGTTTGACAGGTCGAGGTGTCCCAGTTGAACACATGATTTCTGAAGAAATTCCGACTGAAGATATTGTTTCACAGGTCACGGTGTACCAGTTGAACACATGATTCCTGAAGAGAATCCAACAGAAGATCCTGTTCGACATGTCTGGGTGTACCAGTTGAACAGATGATTCCTGGTGAAAATCCAACAGGAGATCTTGTCTGACAGGTCAAGGTGTCCCAGTTGAACACATGATACCTGAAGAAAATCCAACAGAAGATCCTGTTCAACAGGTCAAGGTGTACCAGTTGAACAGATGATTCCTGGAGGTGATCCACCAGGAGATCCTGTTTGACAGGTCAAGTTGTACCAGTTGAACAGATGATTCCTGGAGAAAATTGAACAGGAGATCCTGTTCCACAGGTCAAGGTGTCTCAGTTGAACACATAATTTCTGAAGGAAATCCAACAGATGATCCTGTATGACAGGTCAAGGTGTCCCAGTTGGACACATGATTCTTGAAGAAAATCTTGAAGGAGATCCTGTTCGACAGGTCAGGATGTACCAGTTGAACACATGATTCCTGTAGAAAATCCGACAAAAGATCCTGTTTGACAGGTCATGGTGTGCCAGTTGAACAGATGATTCCTGAAGGGAATCCAACAGAAGTACTTGTTCAAAAAGTCATGGTGTACCAGTTGAACAGATGAATCCTGGAGAAAATTCAACAGAAGATCCTGTTTGGCAGGTCAAGATGTAACTGTTGGACAGATGATTACTGAAGAGAATCCAGCAGAAGATCCTGTTTGACAGGTCAAGGTGTACCTGTTGAACAGATGATTACTGGAGAAAATCCAGCAGAAGATCCTGTTCGACAGGTCAAGGTGTACCAGTTGAACAGTTGATTCCTGGAGGAAATCTACCGAGAGATCATGTTTGACAGGTCAAGGTGTACCAAATGAACAGATGATTCCTGCAAAAAATCCATAGAAAATCCTGTTCGACAGGTCAAGGTGTCCCAGTAAACACATGATTCCCGAAAAAAATCCAACAGGAGATCCTGTTTCACAGGTCAAGGTGTACCAGTTGAACACATGATTCCTGAAGAAAAAAATCCAACAAAAGAACCTGTTCGACAGGTCAAGGTGTACCAGTTGAACACATGATTCCTGAGGAAAATCCGACAGAAGATCCTGTTTCACAGGTCAAGGTGTACCAGTTGAACAAATGATTCCTTAAAAAAATCCAACAGAATATCTCGTTCGACAGGTCAAGGTGTACCAGTTGAACACATAATTCCTGAAGAAAATCCGACAGAAGAACCTGTTCGACATGTCAAGGTGTACCAGTTCAACGGATGATTCCTGAAGAAAATCCGACGGAAGATCCTGTTTCACAGGTCACGGTGTACCAGTTGAACACATGATTCCTGTAGATTAAAATCCAACAAAAGAACCTGTTTGGCAGTTCAAGATGTACCAGTTGAACGGATGATTTCCGAAGAAAATATAACAGAAGACCCTGTTTGACTGGTCAAGGTGTCCCAGTTGAACACATGATTCCTGAAGAAAATCCAACAGAAGATCTCGTTTGACAGGTCGGTGTGTGCCAGTGAAACGGATGATTCCTGAAGAAAATCAAACAGAAGATTCCGTTTGACAGGTCGAGGTGTATCAGTTGAACGAATAATTCCCGAAGAAAATCAAACAGAAGATTCCGTTTGACAGGTCAAGGTGTGCCAGTGAAACGGATGATTCCTGAAGAAAATCCAACAGAAGATTCCGTTTGACAGGTCAAGGTGTGCTAGTGAAACGGATGATTCCTGAAGAAAATCCAACAGAAGATTCCGTTTGACAGGTCAAGGTGTGCCAGTGAAACGGATGATTCCTGAAGAAAATCCAACAGAAGATGTCGTTCGACAAGTCAAGGTGTGCCAGTGAAACGGATGATTCCTGGAGAAAATCCAACGGAAGTTCTTGATTGACAGGTCAAGGTGTACCAGTTGAACGGATGATTCCTGGAGAAAATCCAACAGAAGATTCTGTTTGACAGGTCGAGGTGTATCAGTTGAACGGATGATTCCCGAAGAAAATCAAACAGAAGATCCTGTTCGACAGGTCAAGGTGTCCCAGTTGAACAGATGATTCCTGGAGGTAATCCATCAGGAGATCCTGTTTGACAGGTCAATGTGTACCAGTTTAACAGATGATTCCTGGAGGTAATCCACCAGGAGATCCTGTTTGACAGGTCAAGGTGTACCAGTTGAACAGATGATTCCTGAAGGAAATCAAACATAAGATCCTGTTTCACAGGTCAAGTTGTCCCAGTTGAACACATGATTTCTGAAGGAAATCCAACAGATGATCCTGTTTGACAGATCGAGGTGTACCAGTTAAACAGAAGATTCCTGAGAAAAATTTAACAGGAGATCCTGTTTGATAGGTCAAGTTGTACCAGTTGAACAGATGATTCCTGAAAAAAATCTTGAAGGAGATCCTGTTCGACAGGTCAAGAAGTACCAGTTGAACACATGATTTCTGAAGTAAATCCAACAGACGATCCTGTTTGACAGGTAAAGGTGTCCCAGTTGAACAGATTATTGCTGAAGAAAATCCAACAAAAGATCCTGTTTGACAGGTCAAGTTGTATCAGTTGAACAGATGATTTCTGAAGAAAATCTGGCAGAAAATCCTGTTTGACAGGTCAGGGTTACCAGTTGAACAGATGGTTTCTAAAAAAAATCCAACAGAAGATCAGTGTTGAATCCAGGCATACCTGCGGGGGGGCTTTGCCCCCGCGGCTTGTCGTTCGCCCCCCCGAGATTAGAACACTAAGCACTATAGTGTATTTTTTGAGAAACTTGTATTTTGGGTTTTAAACATATTTGTGAAAATTGAAAATTATCAGGAATTTACTATTTATCACTAAGGGAAAAAAAGCAATATGTTATGCATTTGTATTGTTATTTGCCATTCTGCCTGTGAATCCTAGTAAGTGACACCTCAAATGTCAGAAGTGGCTGGAGTGGAGTCAATTTCATATGGATCAGTAGAGTGTACACTATACCGGTACCCGTTATATTGTAAATACCTCTTATCGTATTATCATGCTTTAGTACCTTAATCGTTTCATAATTAACTGACTTGAAAATTTAAAAAGTTCGTATTTCAATTTGTATATATATATATATAGGCCTAAGGTTATCATGCTTAATTTTGTGTATACGTATCCCTTGCCCCCCCGGAAAACACAAAAGCTCCCCCGCAACAAAATCTCTGAATTCAACACTGCAGAAGATCCTGTTCGACAGGTCAAAGTGTCCCAGTTGAACACATGATTCCCGAAGAAAATCCAACAGGAGATCCTGTTTGACAGGTCGAGGTGTACCAGTTGGACATATTATTCCTGAAGGAAATCCAACAGACGATCCTGTTCGACAGGTCAAGATGTACCAGTTGAACAGATAATTCCTGGAGAAAAACCAACAGAAGATCTTGTTCGACAGGTCAAGGTGTACCAGTTGAACAGATGATTCCTGAAGAAAATCCGACAGAAGATCCTGTTTGACAGGTCAAGGTGTACCAGTTGAACAGATGATTCCTGGAAAAAATCCAACAGAAGAACCTGTTTGACAGGTCAAGGTGTCCCAGTTGAACACATGATTCCTGAAATAAATCTTGCAGGTGATCCTGTTTGACAGGTCAAGATGTACCAGTTGAACGGATGATATCTGAAGAAAATCTAACAGAAGATCCTGTTTGACTGGTCAGGGTGTACCAGTTGAACAGATGATATCTGAAGAAAATCTAACAGAAGATCCTGTTTGACTGGTCAAGGTGTACCAGTTGAACAGATGATTCCTTGAGAGAATCCAACAAAAGGACCTGTTCGACAGATCAAAGTGTACCAGTTGAAACAGATGATTCCTGAAGAAAATCCAACAGAGGATCCCGTTTGACAGGTCAAGGTAAGCCAGTGGAACGGATGATTCCTGAAGGAAATCCAACAGATGATTCTGTTTGACAGGTCAAGGTGTACCAGTTGACCACATGATTCCTGAAGCAAATCCAACAGAAGATCCTGTTTGACAGGTCGAGGTGTCCCAGTTGAACAGATAATTTCTGAGGAAAATCCAACAGAAGATCCTGTTCGACAGGTCAAGGTGCATCAGGTTAACACATGATTACTGAAGAAAATTTTGCGGGAGATCCTGTTTGACAGGTCAAGATGTACCAGTTGAACAGATGATTCCTCAAGAAGATCCAACAGGGGATCCTGTTTGACAGGTCGAGGTGTACCAGTTGAACAGATGATTCCTGAAGAAAATCCAACGAGAGATCCCGTTTGACAGGTCGGGGTGTACCAGTTAATCAGATGATTCCTGAAGAGAATATAACTGAATATCCGGTTTGACAGGTCAAGGTGTACCAGTTGAACAGATGATCCCTGGAGGAAATCCAACAGAAGATCCCATTTGACAGGTTAAGGTGTACCAGTTGAACAGATGATTCCTTGAGAGAATCCAACAAGAGATCCTGTTCGACAGGTCAGGGTGAACCAGTTGAACAGATGATTCCTGAAGAGAATCTAACAGAAGATCCTGTTCGACAAGTCAAGGTGTACCAGTTGAACAGATGATTCTTGATGAGAATCTAACAGAAGATCCTGTTCGACAGGTCAGGGTGAACCAGTTGAACATATTATTCCTTAATGGAATCTAACAGAAGATCCTGTTCGACAGGTCAGGGTGTACCAGTTGAACAAATGATTCTTGATGAGAATCTAACAGAAGATCCTGTTCGACAGATCAAAGTGTACCAGTTGAACATTCCTGAAGAGAATCTAACAGAAGATCCTGTTCGACAGGTCAGGGTAAACCAGTTGAACAGATGATTCCTGAAGAGAATCTAACAGAAGATCCTGTTCGACAAGTCAAGGTGTACCAGTTGAACAGATGATTCGTGATGAGAATCTAACAGAAGATCCTGTTCGGCAGGTCAGGGTGAACCAGTTGAACAGATGATTCCCTTATGGAATCTAACAGAAGATCCTGTTCGACAGGTCAGGGTGTACCAGTTGAACAGATGATTCCTGAAGAGAATCTAACAGAAGATCCTGTTCGACAGGTCAAGGTGTACCAGTTTAACAGATGATTCCTGATGAGAATCTAACAGAAGATCCTGTTCGACAGGTCAAGGTGTACCAGTTTAACAGATGATTCTTGATGAGAATCTAACAGAAGATCCTGTTCGACAGGTCAAGGTGTACCAGTTGAACAGATGATTCCTGAAGGAAATCTAACAGAAGATCCTGTTCGACAGGTCAAGGTGTACCAGTTGAACAGATGATTCTTGATGAGAATCTAACAGAAGATCCTGTTCGACAGGTCAGGGTGAACCAGTTGAACAGATGATTCCTGAAGAGAATCTAACAGAAGATCCTGTTCGACAGGTCAAGGTGTACCAGTTGAACAGATGATTCTTGATGAGAATCTAACAGAAGATCCTGTTCGACAGGTCAAGGTGTACCAGTTGAACAGATGATTCTTGATGAGAATCTAACAGAAGATCCTGTTCGACAGGTCAGGGTGTACCAGTTGAACAGATGATTCCTGAAGAGAATCTAACAGAAGATCCTGTTCGACAGGTCAAGGTGTACCAGTTGAACAGATGATTCTTGATGAGAATCCAACAGAAGATCCTGTTTGACATGAACCAGGTGTACCAGGTTAACCAGATGAAACAAATTTAAGTTACATTCAAATTATTGGAGGAATTACTGGATTGAGGAGAAGGGGTATATAGACAAAAAAATGGGACACTTTCAAAAACATATGTTTAAACGCTATTGAGAAGTTTGTTCCCAATAAATTAATATCTGAAAGTGCAGATCCAATCTATTATTATAAATCAATTAGGAAATTGAAAAGGAAAGCAAGAAAGTTTCATAATATGAACAGAGGTGAAGGGGGAGATATAGAAATGAGAAGGAAATAAAAGAATAATAATTTTCCGAGTACAATTAATGATACATCACAGAACCATTGCATTTTCAAGTGAATTCTACGAAATTAATATCCTTTGTTGTTCGGTTGTAGATAATATTGAAATGTCAAAGTATATCTGAAGTATTGTTGTTGTTATTGTTTTCTTGATCCTTGGGCCTATATTCATTTTACAATTTTGACAAATTGTAACTTGACTATGAAGCCATACACATGTAAAATATATAATTTATGATAATATACTCGATGCAATGATGTTACAATACTTTGTTTCTGATTACAGGTACATAGGCCAGGCCAACTTGTACTGTACCTAATTGATGCAGAAGGGTCGAAGAAGAAGCGATCATGCAAGAATGCGACAGCCAGTCCTACGAACTTCGTTACATGACACTGCATGATGGGGGATAAGTTGCACTTCCATGCACGGCCGGACCAGTAAACGAGATATCGTAAGATGAGAAAGTGAGAAGTGAGTGAGAAAGTGACGGAAGTGAGAATTGGACTCTATGATGAGTAATAGAAGGCAGAATGTTTTTCAATTGAGGCTTATTTTATTATGGTTGATATTGAAGTGTGTTTAAAGTCCTCCCTTGGGTTTCCTATTTAAATGAATAGTGTGCAGGGCCCGGATTCACAAAGAGTCTGATCTTAGGACCAATATTGGTCCCAAGATAGGACCAAGATAAGACCTACTTAGGATGACTTGACTTAGGACTGGTCATAGCTCAAAGACCTATTCACAGAAAGTCTTATGAAGGTCTTATCTCGGTCTTAGATTTAGGACCAACTTTCCAATGACGTCACCGTGTGACATCATCACTTTCAAATGTCAACCAATGAGAACAAAGAGCGGGAAATCGGTTTGTTCCAACTATTTCAAAAAATGGAACTACTTTATATGATGGACAAGTTCCATTGTTGCGAATATTTCTTGTTAAAAATCAGTTTCTGTGAGTGAATTAGAATTAATTAGATAAAAGAAAAAGTTGAAGAAGAAAGAAGAATTTTCCAGAAATATTTGTAAGTACTTGAATGTATTCATGTACTGTAGGCCTAATTATATTTGATAAGTGTTGGTCTAAGCCCGGTCCATCATTTACAATAAATTAATAAAATATAGCATGCAGTTGAAACACATTATTACTCCATCAATTATATGGGGCCTAGACCAAATGTGAATATTGTATGATTTGATAGGTCAAGGCCTAGGTAAATTTTTCATATTCAATTGTAACTTTTCCAGATCACGTCAGATTCTGAAGGTTCGCAGGAAGGGACGAACGGAAGACACTCAAAGCGAGCACGACGGGCGCCGAATTTCAGTGATGACGAGGTGAAAGCTTTGGTAGGAGGGGTCGAAAAAAGAAAAGAGACAATAAACGGGAAATTCTCTCCAACATTGACCAACAATAGAAAGCAGCATGCATGGTTAGCTGTGACCAAAGAAGTGAATGCGGTAGGAATGGGGATACGAACTGTATCGGAAATAAAGAAAACAATCAAAATCAAAATCAAGTGTTCCGCCAACAAGCAAGGTAGGCCAATCCCCAACGATAAGTGATAGATAATAGAAGAACCTTGGCCCTAGACAGAATGTACATCTTCATATCCCATTACATACAAGTACGGATCTAATTTTCATTTCAGTATCCGACTACAGGAAAGAGATGGAGGTGGTCCCCTCCGAAGAGACCAAGCCAGCTCAATGAGCGAGTTGCTGGTATCATTGGTGAGGGCGTGCCGCAAGGCATCAACGGAGAAGTAGAGGTTGGAGGCCAAATCCCCGGGGCACCAATCTTTCGTGAGCAAAATATATTTGAATTGAATAATATTATAGAGACATCACACGTTGACAAGTTTTCCTTATTAGCACGATTTGCTATACGTAAATTACATACAAAGTGGAAGTACAAGTATTGCAATGATATTTGTGTACAGCTAAATTATTTTAAAAAAAATGGATTCTAATTTATAAAATTCATCAAGTTAAGGGATTACTACTTTACTGGCATTGATTACTTCTAACAGGCCCCTTTTAATTTCTTAAAATTACATGCACTTTGTTGTATACACCCCTATCGACTCAAGAAAAAAATGTTCATATTCTTATATAGGCCTATACATCAAGTTTAAATTTGAATTATAGTTCATTATTCAATTTGCATGTAGCAGAACCTTGAGAATACATACATACTCTTTTGCTCAACATGGGAAATTGTTGTATTGGAATATAAATTAAAATAAGAAAGAATTGGTTCAGCAAGATTTATTTATGTCAAAGAGGTGTACGCCTAATGTAGTTTACTTTCAAAATATACACAGTGCACTTTATTGACACTAGAAGTGCTACCTACCTATGTAGGGGACAGACTCAGAGTGATAGTAAATACTAAATACCTAATTAAAAAACATGAATGCAGCAATTATTATAAATCTACAGGTGAGCGAGTCAATTATGACGAGCCGAATGGCGATGCGTCTGAAGAAGACGAAGACGATCCAGCCGAAATAATCATGGCCGAGGCAGCGGTGGAGGTGATGTTGGTGGTGCCGCTTGCCACAAGAACTTCGGGCACACAAACACTGTGCAGTGGGTAAGTCCCCATATTTACCATCAGTAAAGCATGCTACTAACAGCACACCTGCCAAACCTTTTAACATGCGACCGGCCTATGCACGCTAATAAGATCAAACACATAAAATGCTATATAAATTATAAATACATAACTAAAAGAAAAAATGTCTTGTCAAGGAATATTGACATTGGCTACCCACATAATTATATGTGTTTTGTGTTATATGAGAAGTTTAAGCATGTTTTATTGTTTCTCAAAATGGCTGAAGAACAGGTAAATTTGAGTATTTGTCAATAGATTTATTATTCCTGAAAGTCAAACATTTTTTCAATCGAAGAAATGAAAATGTATTGACTCTTCCTGACAGATTTCTGTAGTGACTGAGAAGTAAACTTTTCAAGAAATTATTACTGTAATATTTTATCTAAAGTACGGTTTACATTCAGACGTTTCATTTCATGGACTGTTTTTTTAAACAGGAAAATATTGAGGTCTAGTAAACTACCATTCTTCCATAAACATATTACTCAGCATTAGGGCCTTCTTGAATCTAGAATAGTCATAATTTCAACTTCAATCTTAATAAATTTTAATTCATCTTTTAAAATTCAATTTTAATAGTGTTTATTATTTGCCAGGCCAACATCAACATCTACCCTTGTGAGCCAGGGTGAGCGCACAGCGGTTGCAATGGAGGCAATCCGCGACATGGTTCAGCAGTCGCTACTTGCTAACGAAAGGGGCAATGCAAGGGCGGAAGAAAATAGTGGCAATATAGCTGCTGCTCTTCCAGCAATTGCAAACATTTAAAAAAATTAAACATAAACATAAATCATAATTATTATTATATCATAGGCCTGGCATCAGTATCAGACCAGTACATACTACATACTATAAATAAGAAAATAAATATATTAAAACCAATTTAATCATTATGTAGTTATTTAATAGGCCCAACAATATATTATATCAGTTATTTAATATATAAATAATTAAATATATTTATTTGATCCATATTGGAATGATCAAGATTCTACCAGGATTATCGTTCAATTGCTAGGCTCACTACCCGCACCGAGATCACACATCAAACCTTTGTGCAATAAGATGTCTCCGCATGATCACAGCATTGCGGTCATTCCTCTGTGGTTGGTTGTCATCAATAATAAGTGGCATCCGATGCTACATAATTGGTTCAATCAAAAGGGGAACATTCCTTTGGATGCACAAATCATGCAGCACGCAGTTATTATGCGGCAACACTGCCCCCGCTCTCGTCAATACACCGGAACCTGCTTGTGAGCACTCCCAAACAGCGCTCAATGACGCATCGACTCCTCGTCAGGCTACGATTGTACCTGCGTTCGCCTTTGGTGATGGGAATACGTATTGGAATGAACAGATGAACATCCAGAGTATAACCACTATCACCTGTAAAATGAAAAATTAGAATAGAAGAGTGTAAGAAAAGACTCGTCAATTCACTTTGGTATTCGTTTAAGGTAGGACCGATTTTGAATGTCGAAATTAGTGTCACATTGTTGTGGCGCTGAACAAAAATTGCATCAAAAATTTCAGAAATGCAGCAGTGTTGAAAAAACTATCTTTTAATATGAGTAGCCTATAAAAATAAAATCGTTCAATTGTATATGAAAAAGTCAAGGTTGGGTTGATACTATTTAAATTATGAATTGAACCATTCATACATACCGAGAAGCCAGCCTGACGGGACGATGTCATCATCGAGTTGCTGTTTGAGAGCGCTCTGGCTGTAGATGAACTGGTCACGTGTGCTGCCCGGCCAGCGAGCAATCTGCTGGCCAGGAGCACACAACCTGGCAGTTGATACTATGGTTCCGGTACCTGTCGACGAAAGCAGGTTCATCCTCCGATGGCCCCTTAATGTTTATCAGTGTGCCGTCAATGACACCAATCACATTGGGAAAGTCTGCGATATTGTGAAATTCTGAAAATCGAAAATTCAGCATTAGACATAATATTATGTGGGTGCAATGCCATAGACCTATACCGGTACTCAAGAGCAACTAGAGATGTAGACAGCCTGGTCCTACCGGTACTCGACAGAGTGTATCGACAATTTTTATTTTTATGTTTGAAAGTTCGTTTTCTGAGTGTATTTTAAAGTAAATGGTTATAGCTAGTAGGAACAACGTATTGGCTCTGCCCACGAAATGAAGACAAAACCGTAGACGAGGTAAGCTGTAGGTAGCATTGATAGGTCTACACAATCAAGTTGAGCATCATTAAACAAAAATGATGGATATATCTAGCCATAGGCCAACTGAGTTACCGGGTGTGAAAAGATATATAGCAACTGTACACAGAGATGCCTAGGCACTACACGGAAAATGTCTACATATATACAATTTGGGAATATTTCTGCGTTTTAAAATATAGAAATATAGTATGAAACGTACCTGCTTTCACTCTGGCTATATAATCAGCATCAGCCAGAGGGAAGACAATATATTGATGTGCGATCTCGGCGAGGGTCTTGTGAGCCTGTCCTCCAGTGTGGCACACAATTCCAGGATGGCATGCCTTGGGAAGCGATAGTATTGAAGGAGGTGAGGTTCTGGTACATTCAGGGGGTCCGAACGGTCCTTGAACACTCGTCCAGGATGGACTCGAGCTTCTACGCGTTGGTCCTCCCTGTCGACCTCCGCATCAAGGATATGCATAACTTGTCCATTTAGCATTGTAGGACTACAAGGAAATTAACTAGGATAAGAGCTAGGAATAGGTAATTAGCCGGCCATAATGGCTTAGTCAGTCCATTGCATCGCTATTGATATTATAACTACACAATTATAAAATCAATCGCAACGCTTAGCAAACCGGAGTAATTGGATGCGAGTTCTAGTCCCGCATAAGGAATGAGATTTGGTAAATAACATTCATATATCATCTGCTGATACATTCAACAAAACAGCTTAGATTAGTTGTTGGTGGCGACGTTAAATAAATAATAATCATCATGTGCACAGTCGACCTATAATAGCTGCATGTAGGCCTATGTTCACACGGTGAAACGTACTTCCAGTCATCAATCGAAAAGACCGAACTACCCTAGGTCTAGCCACCCTACATAGCTCAGTCAACTAAACATAAGTTACCATTGGGCGTGGGTTCGAGTCCAGCATAAGACATGGGTTATTGTAAACATCATTGCACGTATCATCACTTCACAGTTTCATTATCACCTGCTCAGTCATCCCAGCCCTAGAACCTTAGCTAGAGACCTAGCCTATAGTCATAGGCCTTGTAAACAATGTCATCAGGCTTTTTGTATTGTTTTATAGACCCTAGTCTCCCTACAAGCCTAGAGTTATTATACACTAGGCCCAGGCTATCAAGTTTGTAAACTTTTTGTCTAGGCCTACCTAACACTTCCAATTCAGCACAAATTGAGAACAATAACCTATTATATGGCCTAGCCCGAAAACTAGGGCCTGCCCCAACGATTATTAGCTTGGACCTGTCCTGTAAATAAGCTCGTGTCTTTGCAGCTGACAGTGACAGTAACTTATGAACAACATATCACCTAGACCTAGTACAGGCTTTTTCAAAGTGCGGTTATGTTCAAGAATGCGTTTTATGCCTTGAAGGACTTGGGCGATTTGTTCCCCATTGTTGACACTTTGCTGCATTGTCTGGTTCTGCGCCTGCAAGTATTGTTCGAATATGTTGCCCATTCGGTCAATTGCTTGGAGCATTCGTTCTCCTTGTTCCACCATTGTGGTAGCTGCTGTAGCCCTAGAAAAGAAGAAATATTGGGTTTTAAGACTTCACGTAACATTCTGCCTGGTTCATTTGACTTATCGAGATGGAAAATACCGAGCAACTGGATAACCATCAATCAAGCTTGAGTAGGTAGGCTGGAACAATATACAGGGCACCATGAAGAACTGTATGAGAAGTCATCAATTGTTGTATTTTTATTGTGAGGAGAGCTTTTTGATTTCGAGCAAGTTTTACATATTTTCAAGATAGTGAATGTTAAGGACTCTATAATAGGTCGCGTAGTTATAATTGTCGTCCACAGATGGAGCTGAACATCGCCTAATTATGAAAAATTCACATTGCAAGTTGACGAAGTGAAATGTGTTTATCATTTGGTCTTTGGTTTCTCATAGAACTATTCCTATCGACGACAGACAGAGGTTCCGAGCGACCGTCCCCCCTATTCCACAACACTAGCGTACGGATGGTTCAAGCATGCTCAAGTATGCTCGCGTAGTCGATGCAAAATTCGAGGAAAAAGACAAAGAAAGACCGCCGAATAGACTTGTGTTGATACATTTATACGGCAGTCAGTTTCTGCTGGATCTGGAGTCCATTCTGGCAAACAATACTTCTAATCTCACCTCTAAGGCGGTGCGAGCGAGCTAGCGACTCCTCGACAAACTTGAAGTAGTGTGGAAGACTGCCACAGCAGCGCCCAAATCACGGATGAGAAGCGACACGCAAATTCGCCAAAATTAACGCTATTTTTCAAACATGTTTTGTGGGTTGTAGCATTTTTTTCAACGATTTTTATTTCAGGTGATCGCTTGTAAATTATTGCATCGAGGGCTTGCCTGAAGAGTTTTTTCATTATCTTCACCCGTTCTCTCGATAAATATGAAATACTGTAAAACTCTGAAAATTTTTAGTTCCGTCAATATTACGAACATGGAATATTAAAAAATACCGTAATCTTCTTCAAACAATTTCCGTTCCAATGACATATTGTTCATTGATATAGACTTGGTAGTTTTCTGTCAATGGCAATGTATAACTGTGAATGCGCGGCGACGAAAGACCGCGCGAGCTGTTATAGAGTCCTTAAAATGAAAAGACAGACTTTTTTCAAATTCAAATCTTGATCACAATAGATCAGTTGTTGTGTAGAAACTACAATTTGTCAATATTATTAGATGAGCGTAGCGAAGATTTTCATTCCATATACCGAAAAATTTTGGGCTTGGTTTTTATGTTTGTTTTTTTTTTTTTTTTTTTTTTTTTTTGTGTGTAATTTTGTACGCGGCATACAGGTCAGGAAAAAGTTTCAATCAACTCGAAACTTTTTTTACAAATTGGTTTTATCCCAGAATAGGTTGGGATTGTTTTTCAGAAAAATCGGTCAAACGGTGTCTCCGGAAAAAATTTGGAAAGTATGGAAATTCCCCATAAGAATAGGCCGGGGAGAAATACTTGGAAAACCGAAATTTTCCAAAAGCTCTCAAATTTATACTGAATGTGGAAAGATCTATCATACATGTTTTAAGCGATTTGTGAGACAATCGGATGTGAAACAACGGAGAAAACTCATTTTTAATGTTCTTTTTTACACATCAATAAAAGCAATTAAGAAAGCAATTAAGAAACTATTAAATGTGAGCAACAAGTGTCACCAATAAATTAAAACGTTTAAAATCTGTGACGGATATGAAGAAGGCACTGATATAATTGTTTGGAAACCAAGGTCCATATACCAACAGGCAGCCGCGGTTTTTCAACTTTTGAAGTGATCCATGGCCTGTATATGTGCATTGAGCTAACAAAATGTTCTTAATTCTACATTTCCATACTTCTAAGCTCATCTCACAACGCATATAAGGCGTTTTCCTAGTTAGATGAGCGTAGCGAAGATTTTCATTCCATATACCGAAAAATTTTGGGCTTGGTTTTTATGTTTGTTCGTTTTTTTTTTTGTTTTTTTGTTTTTTTGTGTGTAATTTTGTACGCGGCATACAGGTCAGGAAAAAGTTTCAATCAACTCGAAACTTTGTTTACAAATTGGTGTTATACCAGAATAGGTTGGGATTGTTTTTCAGAAAAATCGGTCAAACGGATTTTCCGGAAAAAAATCGGAAAGTATGGAAATTCCTCATAAGAATAGGCCAGGGGAGAAATACTTGGAATTTTATTTTTTTCAAAAGCTCTCAAATTTATACTGAGTGTGGAAAGATCTATCATACCTATTTTAAGCGATTTATGGAACAATCGGATGTGAAATAACGAAGAAAACGCATTTTTAAGGTACTTTTTTACACATCAATAAAGCAATTGTTAGACGGGAGAGGGTAAGGCGAAGCCTGTAATTATTAAAGGGTAGAATTACGACTCCCGACGAAGTGTGGGATCTTGGCCCAGGGATGGTAAGGGAAGAGTTGGTCCGGGACTCCTGTCAACTGTGGAATAAAAACTTGTCTGGTTATGCAAGTGTGGTTTATTCTCACCCCGAATAAATGATTACAGCAAGTACAACACGTATGACAATAATACCAATAGTTATACAGCCTCTTAGCGTTTTCAGATTGGTGAAGTTAAATTAATCAAGTAATTTAAATCGAATGAAAATAAGTCCAGTTAAATTTTGATCAAGTCCAAGGGGAATCGCCTGTGCGATGAAGAGAAAGAATTTAAGATATCTTGTTAGGTTTGACCCGGTGATGCGGTCTCCGACCCCAGGCGTACTCCGCGACTTAGCCAAGAAACTCGTACGAAGAAAGTGTACGGGCGACCTGGACAAGTTGCTACGCCCGCACCGCACACGTTTGGTCAAAAAAACAGATGATCTTAAATTAATAGCGCAACCTAGGATTAGATAAAGGCCTGTTTGACATTGAGTTCAGTAATGGGTCTCCGACCCCAGACGCACTCCGCAACTTAAAACCAGGAGCTGGAAATAAGATGCTGCGTCCGCACCCTTTACTTTTCTCTCAAGACAACAGGATATCTTTATTCAATCGCAAGGTTTGCAAAATCAAAGGTTATTGCAAATGTACTATTCATAGACAAAAGAGATGTTAGAGGCGGGAGCCCGCATAACAAATCAACTGCCCGATAGCAAATCCCACAAAACCCCTGGAAATACCAACACTGGTTATTCACCACTATAAACACTATCGGCCCAATCTCGATAGATAATGGTCACTAACCGTATTGATAATTTCCGACTTGATTGTGAAATGACAGTAGAGTATAGATTTTCTCTAAATAACAGTTAGGGTACTCTGGACTAGTTAAAGCCAGCCACACTAAGTGCTATTTAGGTACTCGTCTTTACCTCTGGCCAGCTAAGACAGTGCTGAACTGTGCGAACTAGCTATGAGCTCTCTACTGTGTGCTTCGCACGTTATGCGTGCTGTTTTATAGAGTCAATCACGTGGTTTACCACGTGATCTACACATACAATCGTCTACGCTAGAGTAGCTCGGTCGAACGGTGGTCTCATATATGAATCGAAGTGCGTTCAATGTATTGACCCTGAATCCAGATGCCCGGTGACCTCATCCATATTACGTAATGTGGCTCAATGCAGATCAAGTTAAATACACCGAATTCACTTCGTCCTATACTCCATACTAACTTGTGACTTTAACATTAGAAACACAGCACAATTATTACATCAGAATTACCGAAATAAAAGCTTTATTACATTCGACCACCGTTTGAGAAAGATGCATTGCCTCAACAGGCAAGCAGCCTTTAGAACTGATAAGACCACACTTGATAATTATTTCATAACTATAGCCATTACAGTAGGATATATGATTCAGAATAATATCTTATTCTTAAAAGTATAAAATCCACTAAATACATTTTGTACTACCATCAGGTATCATTATACTGTACTCATCTCTCATGCATATAAGAAGTACGATAATTATCAGGCACTAACCTACAATTCATATTCAATATTGAACTAGTCACTCAAATAATAGACATTATGAAGTACAGAGCAGAAGTATTAACTCTTACTTAAAACGTTCTACACATGATCAAGTGTAGACCACTTGATCAAACAGCTCTAATAGTGTATGAGTATAATAATAATATAATTTATAATTATCAAGATGATCGATTCATTCACAGCGTATACATAGTAACTCTACTGGAAGTTCAAGTCAGCAAATCTCATGAAAATATATTTAATTTTAACTTACAGCTTATGCAACTTAAGTTCAACTTAAGTCTATGCAGAATACGCAAAGTTATACTGGACATTTCAGTTAGTTAATATTGAGTATATTTGGCACGAAATATGAAACGATCACAGCTATTGTCGGCGCACTAACTACTTTGTGTTGTTTCTTGAATATTGTGTTGGCCATGAGTATCAAGCCACTAAACACACGCTCACACGGTTTGTCTGCGTGGTTGCGTCGTCGGCCGGTGGTTTGGAGGGTAGAATGGCGTCGAATCAGTCGGAGAGGGTAACAGTGAATATGTCAGTCTTCTTGGGAAAGGGTATTCTCATTTGTGAGAGGAGAATACTGAAGTAGTACATCACAGATTCAGGCAAGAAGGAAGCTGCCCGTACTTGGCTATGTACTTTTGTCGGCAGTTTCTGTATCTTGACCTCAATTGGCTCTCCTGAACAGTTGGTGTCATCATGGAGTATCCAAATAATTGTTGTCTTCGTCCCATCAAGTACTTGATGGTTTGCATCTGCTTCTGCAGGTCCAGGAGCTTTGGTAGATGTTCAGGTATGTTTGAGGGAATTACTACGACCATTTGTTGTGTAGTGGTCGGTGGATTGGTAAGCGTTGTTGGTGCCATTGATATCAGCGTGGTTGGTGTGATGGGGTGGGTGGAAAGGTTGGGACCGAAGTTGAGAGTACTCTTCGGTAGGCTTCTCCAGTGGTGTCGGAGGTGGTTGCCTTACAGGACATTCGGCTTTCCGGTGTCCCCTGTTCTTGCACAGGAAACAGCGAGCTCGAGTGTAGGTTTCCTTGCGTTGAACCATTTCCACGTACTTTAGGTGCTGAGCGTGAAACCCGTGTATATAGGTTAAAGCTCAGAGTGAGACTGATTTGCCATTTTCTTCTTGGGTCACTTGTCTTCCCGACTTCCATGGAGTTCATTCATAAGTCTTCTCTCTTCAAGCACGGATCGAACTTGGTTGACGTTATTTATTAAACAAAATATTTCAATAGCTTTCTTTTTTGTTGACTCCTCAATATGCCCAATGTTAACTACCATGTGCCATTACAATTTTAAAATGTTTCTTTAGGTGCTGGGAAATGAATCCATCGTCTTAATACTACGTTATACGTTAAGCAATTACCAACTGGTAACCTAACATTTATTTAACTGTTTATCAATAACCACTCCCAAAATGATCTCATCAAACACTAGCAACTTGTTGCGTATGTCTTGAAATGACTTACTTCTTTCATTTAACGAATTTGCTCGGTTGTAGGCTATATACACCCACTAAATGGTGTTCATTATTTCCTCTAAATACAAGGCGCGGTATATAGTTACCAAAGCCAAAAATTGCTATATGTTAATGTTATAAGTAATATCTATTGAGTAAGATTGATATATTGTCATACAAGGTGATTTATTTCCATTTACGTTTTTATTTATTTCTTTCCACTGAGTATATTGACAACCATTTGCTTAACAGGACAACTTATTTGATTTTAAGTATAGTTATTCCACCAAGTATATCTCACTTGTATTTCTCAAGTTTCCTCTTTATCGATTTTAAAATGAAGGAGCAGAGGTTGAAGGCTGGCTATTAGGACTGGGTTCATGTGGAGTTAGTTCGGGTGCGGCGATGATCTCGGGATCGTGCTGAAGCGATTCACTTCTAGTTGGCATCTGGACCAGCTGGTTTTTGTTTCTAAACACGTTCCTAATCGACGCGTATATTATTCCCCATTTGAAGTATACCACGAAGATTAAAAGTAAGGTCGTCATATATACGACTGGTATGATAATATGTTGAATCTTATACCATATAGCCTGTGACGGATATCGTATGTCCTCTAACCTTCTCAACCATTCGCGATATTCGATGGTCTGAGAGTATGAATCCGAAGCTTCTAAGGTAGCTAAGATTTCCCCAATTTCCTTTGAATTTCCCATGCTCACAATAGCCTCTGTCTTCTCGTTAAGAGATGCGATTTCAACAAGGCTTGAAATGGGTGGTATGTGATATTCAGTCTGTTCGAACTGGAATGCTAGAGTGTCCGTTGTGTGAGGTAATAATACATACTCGTTTGCAAATACGTAACAATAAGCCGGTATGACAATCTTTCCCGTTCCCTGTATTTCAAGTTTAGATATGTTTATAGGAGAATACGGTGATCGCTGTGGGCACTGCAGTGAGAGGATATCTTGTTTCACACTGTACATCCACGTGTCACTATTCAGACTTCTATATAATTTTGGTTGGTAATTGGTTACCACTAATTTCGTACACAAATCTTTTACGTCTCTATCATTGCCAGTGAACAAAGCATATGCACACGATTTATGCGAAGGTTTCAATACGGCGGTCACTGGTGGACAAACGGTTATGGCTCCTGTAGTGCATTGTAAATAGTCTCCTATGTCAAACTGCATGTACAATTGACGGTCGGGCGTTATTGCAAAGTAAGGTGTATCCGGTTTAATGTATATAGCGGCACTCTGATTTTCGAGCTTTACTGGTAATTCCAAAGCTCTATAAAGATCAAACCATCGGTTAGTTGCGGTTAACGGAATTTCGATAAACAGTCGAATCTTGCTTTCAATCGCTGCTGCATGCACTCGAGCAACGCTATAGTACTTGTGTACCTCGCCCAATTCCAAGCTGGTTAGTAAAGACAAATCGTGGCTCAAATGAGGTTGAATGTGTCCTAAGATTTGCAACAATTTCAATGGAGATATAAAATAAGGACTCAATTTCCCCAGCGCGGTTTGTCCGAACGCATTTTCTAATTGGTCAATGTCTTCTTTTATGTTCCTTATGGGTGTATTCTAGCTCCCTTAACGAACTCGAAATTGCAAACAAAAGAGTAGTTCTTTTCCTGTCATCGGCCTGAAATTTCTCTATGTCCGTCATGTGCGCATCGAGTTTACGTAGAACAGGAATAATTATTTTGATGTCTTTCGTATTTTGAGCTCCCGTATGGATACTATCACGGATATATGTCACTTGTTCCTTCATAATATGGCCTATATGAGTTGTTATATTTTCGATATCAAATATTCGAGAATTTAAATACGCCATGTCTTGTCTGTCCATGCTTCCAAACAAGAACTTGAGGGTTGACCCCACAATGTTGAACAATCCCCTTTTCTCCCTTTTATTTTCGACAGGTGCCAAAGTTAAAACCAAGTTGTTCAGCTTTTGCCACACATTTTCCGCTTCATTTATTAACAAGTTTATTTCATTCGTAATGCCAAAGCCAATGTCCCTTATGTTGTCCTTCAGTGCTATATTCTTTATATTTGCAACAGCTTGTAAATAAGTATCAATGTTACTCCGATAATTACTGATATTAACGTCGAGTGAAATAACCCATCGGTCTCCACTCAAAAGAAACTCTGTCTCGTGTAAAAACACAAGCCCGGTGTTAAGATCGTCGGCTTGCACGGCGATCGCGACACTCCCAAAACACAGGAACAAAATACAGGCCTGAACCCACATGTTCCTGAAACAAAATATGATTCTAAAACACGACTGTCTCATCAACTTCCCTAATCTTATCCACCTCAATGGTCAATTAGGTAATGTTATCAATCGTAAAATAGTTAAAAACGTTAATGAGGCTACAGAACTATTCAAATTAGTATTCTACAATAGCCTTACAACAACTCGATAACCACCAATGTTATATTCCCTTGAGAACATCTATCCTTGGTATCGGTTCTAACGTACTCATCCCTTTCCATTCGTTTACATCTCAACACGACGATCGCATGCCAATCGGACATTGATGTGCTTCAAATAAAGCTCCGGCCTATACAACAGGTCTCGGCCTAACGTAAAACTCAACAAAGTGTGTGTGATTTAAACGAACCTTAGAGTAGTGACGTTGAACTACTATTTATAATTCTTTATACTATCGAGTTATCAAATTCTCACTCTTCACACCCTTCTTCTTCCGTTTCCCTTCCAGGAGCGAAACGTTTTCTACGTTTGCAACGGTAATATTTTCGAAGGTAGACGCGTAAGTACGGCCAATACTTAATTCATAGCACGCGGTGAAAAGCAAGGCGGTCCCGCTCATTAATTCGTTCCACTTTCTATTCTCCTCAATCTTTTAATCATTTAACCCCTTTAGCTAGCTAAAAAAAAATATAACATCGCAATTTTCTTCTCTATCCATTTCCTTCCATCATCAGGCATAGGCCTATATGTAATATATCTTTCGTCGGTTAATTATTACTTCACTCCTGAACAAAATGGTATCTCATCTATTTTCTACTCCGTAGGAAATAATCATGTGTACTTCGCCCTGCTGGTTGTGTTGGTGGTAACGACGGAGAAGGTAGGGGACTCGGCGTAGGAACATCCTCTACATTAGCTTCTTCCCTCGTTTCTTCGTCCACCCCCTCGGTATCACTAAGATCCCGAGGTACATCTACAACCCATTCGTCAGGCTCATCTACGGTCAAAGGTTCATCTTTTACAGTACGTGGTGGTTCTATCAACTCTTCTACGTCGTCTGACGGCTCTTCCTCAATCTGATCCTCGCTCTCAATGCTGTACTTGTACAACTTGAGCCTATTACAATGAACTACCTGTTCCCTTCGTTTCCCATACAAATCTTTAATCTTAAAGTTTACCGGGGACTCCTGGGACACGATCCGATGCGGCCCAGTATAGGGTCGAACTAGCTTCTTAGCCAAACCCGGTTTCACATTTGGTACATGCAAGAATACAAGGTTTCCTACTTCCAATGTTACTGGAGCCGTTCTTTTGTTGTATTGCACTTCCTGTCTTTCCGCACTTTCTTTAGATTTTCTCTAACTTGTGTGAATGCTATTTTTAATCGTTGTGTCAACTCTGCTGCATAATTAGTGTCGACTGCATAATTCGTGCGAAGTGGCGACACTGTAATTTCAAACGGCAATACCATATCTCTACCATGGACAAGATAGAAGGGAACTTCATTAGTAGACGCGTGTACGGTAGACCTATACGCCATTAACGCGTACGGTATCATATCGTCCCAATTCCTTTGGTCGTCTTGTACAATATGGCTTAAAAACCCTGCGATCGTTCGATGCGATCTTTCCAAAGCACCATTTGTCATAGCATGGAAGGCTGAAGTGTGTAACCTCTCGATTCCTAACAAAGAAGACACTTCTTTGAACAATTTAGACAAGAAATTGGTTCCTCGATCAGTCAATAACTGATCGGGTACACCATGTCGCGTCACGATTTCGGTAACGAATGCTTTCGCTACAGTCGTCGCTGTCTGGTCTGGTAATGGTATAGCTTCTGGATATTTAGAGAAATGACATTGAAAAGTCAATAAATATCTATTTCCCTTCTCGCTTCTCGGTAAGGGTCCTACAATGTCCAGTGCAACGCGAGACATTGGTCGGAGGACAGGTTGAAATCGTTGTAAAGGCGCCGGCCTATTATGAGGATTAGATTTTAATTTATGACAAGGAATACACCTTTCACAGAATCTTTTAATCTCCGAATACATGTATGGCCAGTAAAACCTTGACTTAATAAGATGTAGTGTTCTCTCGAATCCTACATGAGATGCATGTGGAAGTGAATGATATGAATTCATCACCCTCCATCGGAACGCAGTAGGTATTACTAGGCGGTCCTCTCTTTCGTCCGGGGATCGAACCCGGTACAGCAATCCTTCCTCATCCAAAGCGTATTGATCACTACTTCGGGGATCATTCTCTAACTGTTGAATTATTCCTTGCCATTCAATTTCCTGTCGTTGGGCTACTTTTATGAGTTGTCTATCGAAAACTGGTTCATATTGAGTCGTATGGTCAGTAACTGTTTGTATCCTAATTCGTGATAAAGCATCCGCATCCGTATGAACTTTACCCGATTTATGTACAATGTCAAAGTCGTACTCCGACAGTAGTAGCGACCAACGAGTTAACCGCGATGAGCAATCGGTCTTAAAAGATTTAATCCACAAAATCGGTTTATGATCCGTGACGATTAAGAACTTACGTCCATACAAGTAACAGCGGAAATGTTTGATTCCGAAAACTACCCCCAGAACTTCTTTTTCCGTAGTTGGGTACCTAGTCTCCGCATCATTCATTTGCCTACTCGCATAAGCTATTGGACGTTCAAGTCCTGTTTCCGGATCTTTCTGTACTAGTATACACCCTAAAGCGTAATCTGAGGCATCTGTTTTCAAAATGAATTGAAGGGTAAAATCTGGAAATTTTAATATAGGTGCTTCGCATAGGGCGATTTTCAAAGTCTCAAAGGCTTGTTGGCGGGTGATTTCCCACTCAAATGGTACCTCTTTCTTAATAAGAGAAGTCAACGGCTTGCTATGTCTGCGAATTTCCTTATGAAGCGACGATAGTATCCTGCTAATCCCAGAAAACTACGTACCTCAGTAACGGACGTAGGTATTGGATAGTCACGTATGGCTGAGATTTTCTCTGGTTCCACTTTAACTCCCTCACATGAGATAATATGTCCCAGGTAGCGTACCTCCTCTTTCAGAAAATGACATTTCGCGGGTTTCAATTTAAGATTAGCTTGTCGTAACCGATCAAACACACTTCTGAGTCTACTCAAATGTTCGTCCACGGTAGCGGAATAAATAATTACGTCATCCAAGTAAACCAGTGCTCCATTTCCTGTTAATCCGGTAAGAATTGAATTCATGAGTCTTTGAAAAGTTCCCGGGCTATTTTTCAAACCGAACGGTAGTCTATTGTACTCATAATGCCCATATGGTGTAGTAAAACCCGTTTTATGTTTATGATCAGGATGCATTTCCACTTGGTGGTACCCTGCAGCTAAGTCTAAAGTAGTGAAATATTTAGCTGAACCCAGTAAATCTAAGGTTTCAGATATAAGAGGCAGGGGAAATGGATCATCCCGGGTAATGCTATTCAACAATCGGTAATCAGTGCAGAATCGGTACTCCTGCTCACCATTTAAACTCTTTTTCTTCACGAGAACACACGGTGCTCCCCATGGTGATGCACTTGGGCGAATGATACCTTTGTCCAACATATCTTGTATATGTTCATTCATAATGTCCCTTAACGCATGAGGTACACGGTATGCTGCCTTTCGAATAGGTGCACTATCCCCTGTGTGAATTTCATGCTGAACTATAGACGTACAGCCTAGTTCATTTCCTCCCCAATAGAAAATATCTGAGTATTCGTCTAGAACTTTTCCTATTCTGGGTTTAATCTCCTCGTCCAGGTGATCTAGGTTATGGTGCTTTCCAGCCTCTGAATTGCCCACCTTAACCTGGCTTATAATACTCGTCATCGGTTCATTTCCCGTTTCCGCTCTCGCCACAAATAACACTCCAACAGGTATATTAGCTTTCAACGGTAAATCACGTTCGGTAACATTAACTAATTTCAGCTGTATTCGTTTGTCGTCCCTTTCTGACGTACATATACGAGATACTAGTATACCGTGCATAGATACCTCTTCGGGTTCTAATAAAACATCCCGGCTTCCGTCTGAATGAGCACACAATAACCGGTCCTGTTTACCTTCACATAAGTACTCACATCTAGCTGGTATAGTTATACTATTTGCCAACCTTACAATAGTAACTACGTCACTCGGCGGCACCTCCCTATTCGTAAAGCTAGTAACTAGGTTTTCATTTTTTTTGTATTTTTGTATTAGTTCCTACATCACTAGGTTGAGTAAAGATAATTCTATCCTGGTCCACATTGCTACCAGGCTTAACCCTTTTACTAATATTTGCCTTATCTACACCTCCTGTCCACACTAATGCGACACAGTTTTCCCCATCCTCGAGCACATTTTCCTTCAACAATACATTTATATTGAAATGCTCCAGAAAGTCCAATCCAATTAATCCGCACGTCTCTATACTAAGTTCTGTACTACAAACGATAAACTTATGTGAATATATTTTATTCCCTAACATTAACCTTAACCTTACTTCTCCCAACACTGGTAAATCATGCCCTGTTACTCCTTTCAAGTTATGCACACTTTTGGAGTAGGGTATCCCTCCTTTTCTAGTATTTTGTCTGTCACTACCGAGAGTGCTGCTCCGGTATCAATCAAAATGAAGCTGTTTCCGGTTTTGAGCCATTCATTATATGCGCATTAACAAATTTCCCAAACCGACATTTTCCATCAACACCCGGATAGACTTCCCCACTAGAGCTTATGATCTCGCTCCCAAACGAGGGTAATTTAGGGAGCGCGACCCGTTTGGGCGGCTCGGTTCAGAACAGTTATTAGCATAGTGTCCCATCTTGTTACACTTGAAACACTGAACACCCCGATGGTCGGTACGTTCTTGATTTGACGGTCGCAAACCCTGTGGATAATTGTTGAACCGCGGGCTGAACTGTTGGGTACCCGGAGAATAATTATTCGGTCTGGCACTTGATTGCGGTCGGTTTCGCATATAGTTTCTAGGTCCTGCGTTGGACTCGCGGTTGGGTCGATATGCCTCTTTGTTCGTATTATTGAAATAAACGTGTCTTGTGGGAGGCTGACTTTTGAACGTCACCTGCCTATCAGAATTGTACTGCGAGGGTTTATTAATAGGTGTGTATGTGTCTTTTACTTTGTTTTGAAAGTCTGTTTTCCCTTGCACATTAGAGATTGTTACTGTGCCCACTTGATGTCTATGGGATCCCCTGAACAACAAATCATTTTGTTCTTCCTCTTTTGCAATTCTTAACGCATCGTCAAAAGTTGCAGGAGATTTGGACAGAACAAACCGCTTGATTTGCGGACTCAACCCCTTAAGAAATTGATTAAGCAAATTCTCCTCCATAGCCATCTTCCGCCACAGAGTCTCGGCAGGGTCAACAGAAGGTTTCAACGCTTTCCGTGCTGCTAAGCGAAGCCTAGTCTCGTAATTACACACGGTTTCACCGGTTTTCTGAACGCACTGTAGAAAATGTTGGGCGTAAAACGCATGTGGTTCCGGTTCTTTGAATCGCTGTATAAGAGCTTGCCTTAACGCATCGAAAGAGGACGTGAGAAGGTCAGGTCGCGAATCTAGAAACGCCAACGCTTCCCCCCTTAGTCTAAGTCGGGCTACCGTCGCCTTCTGCGTGTCACCCCAATTCCCTAATTGAGACGCACCCTCTAAAGACGCCAGAAAATGATCAATAGTTTTAGTAGGATCATCCCCCGTAAAGTAATCAACCAATTGCAACACACCCCCCATCACATTCATAGGAGCCTCCATTGTCTTTACTGTACCTGACGTTGTAGCCATAAGTAATACCCAATCAATCGGTTCCCTTTTCCCTGGCCACAAATATTGCTCGTTATCTCACGAAACACGTAACTGATCAGTAATTGTTCGCTCAGGTATTACATCGACGTGATTGATAAGATGAATGGAACTATTACGACAAAAATTACTCCGCCCACTCGCACACTCGCTTACGCATTATCAGTTCACTATCGACTTACTACCACCCGGAGAAATGAAATTTCGAACATTAACGAACCAAAATTGACGAAATTCACTGTGAAGGGTTCAACTTCGATAAAATAACTGGTGAATAGTCTCAAAGAGATTCCCAAATGAATAAATGGATCCCACCGCTGTCACCAATTGTTAGACGGGAGAGGGTAAGGCGAAGCCTGTAATTATTAAAGGGTAGAATTACGACTCCCGACGAAGTGTGGGATCTTGGCCCAGGGAATGGTAAGGGAAGAGTTGGTCCGGGACTCCTGTCAACTGTGGAATAAAACTTGTCTGGTTATGCAAGTGTGGTTTATTCTCACCCCGAATAAATGATTACAGCAAGTACAACACGTATGACAATAATACCAATAGTTATACAGCCTCTTAGCGTTTTCAGATTGGTGAAGTTAAATTAATCAAGTAATTTAAATCGAATGAAAATAAGTCCAGTTAAATTTTGATCAAGTCCAAGGGGAATCGCCTGTGCGATGAAGAGAAAGAATTTAAGATATCTTGTTAGGTTTGACCCGGTGATGCGGTCTCCGACCCCAGGCGTACTCCGCGACTTAGCCAAGAAACTCGTACGAAGAAAGTGTACGGGCGACCTGGACAAGTTGCTACGCCCGCACCGCACACGTTTGGTCAAAAAAACAGATGATCTTAAATTAATAGCGCAACCTAGGATTAGATAAAGGCCTGTTTGACATTGAGTTCAGTAATGGGTCTCCGACCCCAGACGCACTCCGCAACTTAAAACCAGGAGCTGGAAATAAGATGCTGCGTCCGCACCCTTTACTTTTCTCTCAAGACAACAGGATATCTTTATTCAATCGCAAGGTTTGCAAAATCAAAGGTTATTGCAAATTTACTATTCATAGACAAAAGAGATGTTAGAGGCGGGAGCCCGCATAACAAATCAACTGCCCGATAGCAAATCCCACAAAACCCCTGGAAATACCAACACTGGTTATTCACCACTATAAACACTATCGGCCCAATCTCGATAGATAATGGTCACTAACCGTATTGATAATTTCCGACTTGATTGTGAAATGACAGTAGAGTATAGATTTTCTCTAAATAACAGTTAGGGTACTCTGGACTAGTTAAAGCCAGCCACACTAAGTGCTATTTAGGTACTCGTCTTTACCTCTGGCCAGCTAAGACAGTGCTGAACTGTGCGAACTAGCTATGAGCTCTCTACTGTGTGCTTCGCACGTTATGCGTGCTGTTTTATAGAGTCAATCACGTGGTTTACCACGTGATCTACACATACAATCGTCTACGCTAGAGTAGGCTCGGTCGAACGGTGGTCTCATATATGAATCGAAGTGCGTTCAATGTATTGACCCTGAATCCAGATGCCCGGTGACCTCATCCATATTACGTAATGTGGCTCAATGCAGATCAAGTTAAATACACCGAATTCACTTCGTCCTATACTCCATACTAACTTGTGACTTTAACATTAGAAACACAGCACAATTATTACATCAGAATTACCGAAATAAAAGCTTTATTACACAATTAAGAAAGCAATTAAGGAACTATTAAATATGAGCAACAAGTGTCACCAATAAATTAAAACGTTTAAAATCTGTAATGTATATGAAGAAGGCACTGGTTTGATTGTTTGGAAACCAAGGTCCATATACCAACAGACGGCCGCGATTTTTAAACCTTTGAAGTGATTCATGGCCTGTATATGTAAATTGAGCTGACAAAATGTTCTTAATTCTACATTTCCATACTTCTAAGCTCATCTCACAACGCATATAAGGCGTTTTGCTAGTTAAGAATAATCCTACAAATATTGTTCTGTCGATATAGCACTTGCCGTGCTAGGATGTTGCCAATCTGTTGACTAATGAAGACATAACATGTTTATTCCTCCAATCTTGCCCATTCAAAATACTACGTTCAAGAATCAGAATTCATATTGAGATCAGAATATATATATATATATATATATATTTATATTTATGTATCTACTATGCAGGCCGTGTGGGTGGGCTAAATGGCAATGCCGTTTAGTTGATCAATTGAACCTTAATGGTACGTTTTCCACTTTCACTTACAAGTGATGGGTTGGCCAGGTTCTTCACCTCCAACTTCCACCCCCCCCCCCCTGGGATGCCTTGGAGCATCGTCTCCCCAACAAGAGCCATCAACTGCTCATCGAGCGGAGATGGCTTTATTGGTGAAGGTCCTCCTCGCCCAGTCCTTCCCATTTCCCGGCGGTATTCAGAAACTGGAAATTGAACTTAATTTGTATTTCAACTTTCTCACTAACTCATCTATACGTGTAGACTTGGCCTAGATGCTATTAGGCCTATTATTACTGTTATCATTATTATTTTCATGATTACTATTATAGGCTTAGTTCTAGGCTTTGATGGAATAGTGCAAGTGGTGAACTTAATGGCAGTTCTGGAAAAACCTATCTCTCACCGGTCTTCTTCGCTCTTGACTTCTGGTTTTTGAATTTGATCTTCAATTCCGCAACCGTCCTTTTGTGGAGGTTGCAGGAATTTACTTCAGCCGCCACTTCCGCCCATGCTTTTTTTTTCGGCTGGCCGTTACAGTGGGAGTGAATTTGCCATTGATGATGTCATACCGCTTACTCACTCCATTCACCAAGGCATTCAACTCTTCCTCGTTGAAGTTAGTGCCACGTTTTTTTGTGGTTTCACCTTCGAGGCCTACAGCGGAGGTGGGCCTATCCACATCACTCCCGTTGTCGCTCATTATTGAATTTGTCTTTATTGGAAGCAAAAAGACACAGGTAAGTATCAAATAAAACGAGCACCAGCTAAAAGCCTTTTGAAAATGCTATGAATGAATACAGTAGGTACAAATTAACTAATAAAACAAGCAATTTTACTTACAATATTTGTTTTCACTTATTCCTGTATACAGCAAAACCACTTCTGAGAAAAATCGAACAAAAAGCCAACAAAGAAAATGTTCTTTGTTGGATTTGTTGTGTTCTGTTGAAAAAACCTTACTTTTTGTTTATTGCCATTCCTTTTTAGCGTTCGAATTTCCTTCATTCTGCTCTCATTGGTCAAGAGAATCCTATTCGAATTTCCCTCATAATGCTCTCATTGGTTGAATTCGTACTGACATGACGTCACACTGAGCTACGTCATGAGCGGTCGGTAGCCGATAAAGTAGAACTGTCGATTACGCTAATACCGGGATATTACCTACGCGATTTTTTTTGTGAATTGGGATTATCTTTGAGTCGGTTTCAAAGTTGATCGGTAATATTTTGGTAGCAACTTTGATCCGGATCAAAGTTATGACCTTTAGTGAATTCGGCCCCAGGTTAAGACAACAATTGGCAATGGGTAATTCTCTTACAAACATTTTAGCGAATGACCGAACAACCGTCAACAAGCTTTTTAAATTCTTGAGACTCACCCAATTGTTGGATAAAATATAAATTTTTATCCAGAGCTATTAATTATGTGTAGTCATGTATTTATGTCGTATGTGTGGCCCTCTACACCACACATACATTAGATTTATTGAATGTTCATCGTTATTAATTATGTATACAGTACAACCTTGATAGTACGACCGACGCTCGTTACAACGACGATCGCGATAGAACGTCGTTTTGAGATAGTCCCGGCCAATCCCCATAAGACTCAATGTAATTTTATTTTGTTAGTACGACGCTCATTATAACGACGATCGCGATAATACGACGGTTAAAATGGTCCCCAAAGTATCAAAAATGCAATTACTACGACGAATTAATTGCAAAACTTCCAACATAAATACTGTATTATAATAATATGTACACTTCGTTGCAAAGATGCAGTCAAGCTCAAGCTCACGACTCGCCTCACGCGCTCTCCTCTCTCCAGCCCGCCCCCTCACCCACCCACACTACTGCAGCATGCACTGCTCTTTCTCGTATCACACACACACTTGCACTGCCCATAGCAACCATGCGACGCTGTCCAGATGTGCTGAGTGTCGCATCAATGTGCTTTTGACATGTGTTCGTATCCCTGTCACTGTTAGAGAGGGAATATTATTGAATTCACATTTGACTTCTAAGAACGAAAGGCGATCATTATTGCCTTTTTAAAATACTTTCATTTTGGAATAATTTTTTGTCGCATCAATAAATGCGCTCAGCACGTCTTGCGTACCCCCCTCCTACGGGGCCTCCTACCCATGATCAGCTGTTACTGGTAGGGGCCCATGTCCCTGCGATTGCAACATTCTTGTCAGTGACTTAGTGTGCTTCCAAGCCTTGAGGATGGAGGTCTTGTTGCTGTAAAGTGATGATCGGATTGGGGAAAATTACGCATCTTCTCATGAATAAAGGTGATTTAGGGCCAATATGATTTTTTTGGCGCGTAAATCCAGGTAGGAGTCGGTAATGCAGACGGGTACACGGGTAGGAAAAAACCTACCCGCCGACAAACCTAATACATAATAATAATTATTGTTATATTATACCGGCACATGCAGCCTAGTGGTTAACGCGCTCGCTTCATGTGATCCGGTAGGCGAGGGGAATTCCGAACCCAGTTCGATCCCCGCCGCCAACCATCTTTACAGGGGTTTTTCATGGTTTCCCTCTGTAGTCTAGGCTAATGCCGGGATGGTTCCTATACAGTAAGTCGGCCATGACCGCTCCCTTCCCACTATCCTTCGCATTTACCCAAAAACCTTCATCTCATCATCCCATCAACTCATTAATCATCCATCCGACGCCATTAGATCTCAGTTATCATAACAGTGCGTCGTTAAACCCAATATATATATATATATATATATATATTGTTATATTTATAACTGTACTGACTACAACATACATGTCAATTGTTGACGACAATACAGTATCTTATTGTAATTAATTTTCCTAAATCCTTCATCTTCCTATAATTCAAAAAAAGGGATACATTTCATTTATAACGACGATCGCGATAATACGACGATTTAACTGTCGCCCCTGAACGTCGTACTATCAAGGTTGTACTGTAATTATTATTTTGTATCCTATGTGTGTGACCCTTGACACCACACATACGTTCAATATATGTATGTGTCATGTGTGTATGGGTGTGTGTGTAATATGTATTTTTATCCAGACAACTAAATTTAAGTATAATCATATTGTATTATAAATATAAATAGACCCGCAGACAAGTCACAACTCTTGACTTTGCGGGCCTATGAAATGTGAACATATGTATCTTGTGTGATAATAAAAAACCTTGAAAAAAAAATATATATATTATTATTATGTTTTAGTACCGGTAGTTTATATTTCAGCTCCAAGACTATACTCAATAAGTTTACACAATAACCAAATAAGAAATGAATTTATGGGAATACAAAGGCCGATACATATTTCATTTTAATACTTTTACATATTTGTGGATAAATATTTCAGCAATTACATAGGTTTACGTGAAAGTAAAATTATGAGAAAAATAGAGTACATATTTCATGGAAAGTATGCCTACAAGTTGTTGAGAATGATCCAATATTTAATATTTTCCATTTCAAAAGTATAAAAAATAACTGTGGATTTTCCGTGGTTTACAATGTACAATGTAGACCACGACCGCTTCCTTGCCACTGCCCTTCCAATTACTAAAAAACTTGAGGCTTCAATCATCCCATCTCATTCATTTGAAGAAATCTCCATTTCAACATCCCATCAATAAATTAATCATTCAATAAACCCCAATATATCTTAGTTATCACTATCAGTGAATTGCGTCGTTTCCCAATGTAGGCCTAAGTGAATGAATCATAATATTAGATAACCAATTACAACTTTTGGTTGATTTTTATAGGGACTTTATAGGTCGTTTTCCGTCTCAATGTTCATACCTTCCTTATAACGTTACATTTTCAATATTTGACATACATTTTACTTTCAAATATTCTGCATTGCTATAATGCAATGTTAAAGTCACTCCTTTTGCTCATATTTGTTTATGTTAGCACTCTCCAATCCTTAATATCATTTTTGTAGTAAAAAAGTTATGAAAATTGGATTTCGAATCACGCGCCTGACCACAATACAGGGTATCAATAATAAAAACAGCGTTTGGAAGCAAATAATATGTATGTAGGCAGTGTGGGAACAAAATGGTCAGTCAGTACGGGAAAAAAGGTAACACAGGTATACTATACCCTTTCAGGCAGTAGGGGAATAGGCAGTGAGGTAATGAACCGTGGAGTGTCAACATGACTGTGCGGTCAGCACCCCATGACGTGCGGCCTGATACTCTAAGAAGGTGTATTCCCTCACTGCCTAACACCTCCTCATTCCCCTACTGCCTACGATCTGGCCCGTACTGCCTAAGAAGGTTAAACTGACCGCGTGTTCCCCCACTGCCTGAGAACTGGACCGTACTGCCTAATGAAATATTCTGTGCTTGTAAAACGGTGTTTTTATTATTGACACCCTGTATTGCAGTCAGGCGCGTGATTTAAAATACATACAATTCACAAATTGAAAAGGAAATTCATCTTAAAAGCCGTATAGCTGAACTGTTTAGCTACACACGCAAGTGTTTTTGTGAACATTAATTAATAATTTTGACATTTAATTGATTTTCAGGTTAAGAAGGGATCAAATATCAGAACATTTTCTAGTTATTGGTATAAGACACCAAACCTTTATCAAATTCAACCAAATTGGAAGTGTATCATTCTTCTAAACTTGATAACAGGTTAGGAAATCAGTGATCTAATAAGATATATCGGTAGGGCCTACAAGTCATTCGACGACAATAAAGTGAATATTGAGAGAAGACCTTTACACAGGATTATAATTATATTAGACTCGATCCATCGTAATTTTAACGTAGATACTGCTGCAACAATATTGATAACCTGAACCAAGGTGCAGTGTAAATTACTAAATAACCACGAGTACTGGAAATAAGTACATTTTTATTCAAATCAATCAACAATATTGTGATTTTGTATTCACTTTATAAATCTGCAGTGTTATATCCATTTGATATTATATTCACAGTCCATCAGTCCAATTACATCCTTCACTAGTAGATGATACATCACTTCACTACAATTTTGAAGCAGATTCAAATATGTATTCAAAAAGTCCCAATCCTCCCCAAAATTGCATTGAACAACAGTATAAATTATTTTATATCAGATGGATTTTTATATACCAGGGACATTTTTAGGGGTGTGTCCGAGTCGAGTCCGTTTCTTGATAAAATTATAGAGTCCAAGCCGAGTCTCTTTTCAAACATAAATAATCATTTTATACGATTTCAGGCACTATCGGTACAATACTTCAACTTCGAGTAATTATAATGCGCTACTTAATAGTTGATCATCAATATGAAGGAAAGGGATAAATGAAAAAAATAATGAATGGGCATATTCATATTCATTTTTATATTCATGAATTTACTTTATGTTAAATTTACGTATTTGAAGTTGCTCCCACGGTACCTAAATGTTGAAACTAGGCCCTACTTGAATGTGGTAATTGAATATGCGAGTATTTCAAATTTCGAGAATTAAAATTTTGAAATCGACGGCAGATTCAAAGACTCGAATGGACTCGGAAATCGAATCCAAAATAACTTCAACGAGTCCGAGTCCGATTCTGGCGGAGACTTGGACTCGAAATTAGTTATAGACTCGCACACACCCTTGGAAATTTTGTCTGTATTTTAATTCAATGAATTTGTACTAATCCCCCCCCCCTCCTCAAATCATAAAATATACTTATTGAAATGAAGTATTCCAGTTTACTGAAAGGCAACATGCATGCAATCAAGATTTTGTTTCAATCCATACATTTTTTCTATTTTATGCGTAATACACAATAATTAGTTACAGACATACAATTATTATAAAATGAATTAAAACAAGACACACATAAGCTGAAGCCTCTATACGTGGGAAAGGAGGAAAATAAATTGACCAGTATAAACTATCCAAGAGGGAGGAAACTACAAGCAATAAATAATAGAAATAACGAAACGATATGTGCAAACTACAACACTGATATACAAATATGTGGTTATTCAAGCTGTATGATTCACATGTATTGATGGAAAATGAATGACAATAATGAAGTTGAAATTCCTTTCATCTCTCATCAAAATTCAAAAATACAAATACTATACAAGATGGATGAAAAATACAATTAATATCTTCTATCAATTGCTTAATTTAAAAATAAAATGTAATTCATGTCAATACCTTAATCCTTACTCCCTTGATGACATCAACGAATAATCGTAGTAAAAACTAAATGATGAGTTCTCGATTGACTCGACTATAATAGCAGCAAACTAAAATGCAATTATTCGCGCAGTAACACACAATTCGCATGATAATATTATAGTGCATATTATTATGTTTTCGTAGTTGAAATTTCAGCTCCAAGACTATACTCAATGGACTATACATGGAAATACAAAGGCCAATACATATTTCAATTTAATATTTTTACATATTTGTGAATAAATATTTCAGCAAATACATAGGTTCACGTGAATGTGAAATTATGAGAAAAATAGAGTACATATTTCATGGAAAGTAGGCCTACAAGTTATTAAGAACGATTCAATATTCATTATTTTCCATTTCAAAAGTATAAAGAATAACTGAGGAGTTTTTCGTGGTTTATACGATGTACAATGTAGACCACGACCGCTTCCTTGCCACTGCCCTTCCAATTACCAAAAAACTTGAGGCTTCAATCATCTCAGCATCAGCTCAACTCAGCATCAAGATGGCGGCAGTGCATGTAGACACAGAAGACGAGCTCCACAAAAATACAGAAATTGACGGTAAAAAGGTTAGTGACCTAAGTGTGGGTGATTTAAGAAAAGAATTAGATAGACATGGACTAAACAAAACAGGAAGAAAGAAGAAATTAGTTGAAAGATTGGTAACAGAACTAAATTCTGGTGAAGCGGCCTCCTACAGTGGGGGGCCTATAAGAAATGGAGACAATCTGTGTACACATTGTGACGTTCTTAAAGCTACGTTATGTGACAAAACGTTGCTCATTGCAGAAAAAGACAAGAGACTTGTGAATCTTGAAGAGATAAATGCGTTGTTAAGAAGCAAAATTGAAGAGATAGCAAATAGGCTAGGCGTAGGCCAAGAGCAAGTAGGCCTAGCACGTTACCCAGCAAACCACCGTGTAGAGAAGGCGAAACAACAATGCACAACAAAGCAGACAGATGGCACCACTAATACGTGCCAAGTCTTACAAACCGAGATCACAGGAGGAACATCAAACACGGAGACAGAGGAAAAAACTCAATACATGCCTAGTAAAGCAGCAAAAGCCTCACCTCATGACGTCAACAAACAAATTGAAGAGTACAAAATACTGCAGAAAGAAAAATTTGAAAACGTTAACAACAATAAAGAGCCGATTAATAGGGAAATACAAGAGCCGATTGATAGGGAAATACAAGAAGAACGTAGAAAAAATTACGAAAATGAAGACGACAAGAACCAAGCAGAGAAGAATGAAGAAAAATTTAGGAGAATCATACAGAGAAAAAATGTGAAACCGATATTCAAACCAAATGAAGTGCTAATAATCGGAGATTCTATAATAAAAAACTCGGGGAATATTTGTAAGGAAACTGGCTGCGAATTTGAAGCCTACTCAGGAATTAGGGTCAACGAACTGAAACAGAAACTTGTCAACAGGAAGGAGAGCCCGAAGATAATAGTGATTCACGTAGGCACAAACAATCTTAGGGGAAAACGAGATCGACACTTGATGGCAGAGATGAGTGACCTGCTAGAAGAAAGCATGGGCAGATTTCCAAATACGAAATTCGTAATAAATTGTATTGTCTTCCGGGACGATGTACCAGGCAGTTCTGTGCCTTAAGCTAAACGAGAGCTTAGAATGGCTTTGTAATGAGATGCAAGTGACTTACTCTGACCCAAACAACTACATAGGGGAATCTGACGCAGCGAACGACGGTATCCACCTTAATTACCGTGGCGGTAACACTCTAGGACAGATGATGATCGATACCATTAAGTCAGAACTAGGCTGGCATAAGGATCCCAATGCACATATGCCAAAAAACTAAACATACATGGGGGCTTAGAAGGTTTTGAACTGTTGCACCAAAACATGCAATCGATAAGGAATAAAGGCTTAGAAACTGAGATACTACTGGACGAAGAGAACCCAACTGTGATCTGTTTTACTGAACATTCCTTGAAAGCAGACGAGATGAATGAATTCAAGCTTAATGGTTACAAAGTAATTGACCATTTTTGTAGAAGAAACCAAAAAGGTGGTGGCACAGTAATTTGTGTAAAAGAAGACAAAGAAGCAACGTGTTTCTTAGAAAATGAAAGACTTACAAACTCAGCTGAAATGGAATTTGAATGTGCAATTATAAAATACAAAACAGACTGCAGTACCATGATAATTGTCGCTATATACAGACCTCCATCAGGTAATATCGACAACTTTTTCGAAAGACTTAGTATATTGTTAAATAAAATAACGTTAGACAGTAAAACCAAGATTATCTTATGCGGGGACCTCAACATAAACTACGCTATTAAAGACAAAAACACTGAAAGACTCGATGATCTCACTAAAGAGTTTGGACTGAACATAACAATAAACACTCCAACACGGGTAACAGAAACATCGAGTAGTATAATAGACTATATAATTACGAACCTAGAAACTAACTCTTATCAAATAAATGTCATTAACACAGCTATAGCTGACCACCTAGGTCAAACACTAGAAATAATAAGAAAAACAGGTACAAGCCAAACAGCCTACACCCAAAGAGAGCAATATATAGAATATCACAATATGTGTGAAACCAACATTCAACATTTTTACTCACTTATAGATGAAGAAACATGGGAAGATGTGAATAACAAGACTGGAATTAACGAAAGATATAACTCATTTTCTAATATTATACATAAATCATTTATATTAGCTTTTCCCATGAAGAAAAAAAAGATAGGTATACGTAAGCTAAAAAAACCAAAATGGATAACCGATGAAGTCGGAGAACACAGAAGTAAACTAATAATAATGTATAATATACTCAAACTCTCGAACAGTGAGTCTGCAAGAGAAAACCTTAAAACCCAAAGAAAAATATACAGAAAAATAATACGATCAGCTAAATCGGAAGAAATTAAAAAATACATAACAACAGCCACTGATAAGGCTAAAGCTACGTGGAAAGTAATAAATGACGAAAGAGGAAGCAAAAAGACGCAAGGCAAAAAAGAGAAAGAGAGCACAATAGAGCTAGAAGTAGAGTGGCAACTATATAGCAACCAGGAAGAGGTAGCAGAGAAATTTAACAATTTTTTTATAACTGAAGCAGAGAATTTAATAAATAACGAGTATAGATCTGTAAATGGAACAATAGTTACAATGCCATTTGCTTCAACTTATCAAATGCTCCTGTACGAAACCACTGAAAAGGAAGTTAGAAATACAATAAGTACGCTTAAAAACAAAAAGTCAACAGGACATGACGGAATCTCTTCTTACTTAATTAAAAAATGCTCTAATGTACTGAGTGGACCGATTGCATGTCTAATAAACAACTCGTTTGCTGAAGGTGAATTTCCCACATCATTAAAACTTGGTAAAATTGTGCCCATTTATAAAAAGGGGGACCCAAAATCGGCAGGCAACTACAGACCGATCTCATTGCTACCCACCATATCAAAAATATTTGAAAATTTTTTCGAAATTAGAATAAAAAAGTTTTTAGAAGCACGGAATATAATTGCTACGCAGCAACACGGCTTCAGAAGCAAACGATCAACAAACACTGCAATTGCAAGTCATTTGGACTGGGTTATAGGAGAACTCGATAAAGGAAGACATGTTGCAACTATCTATATGGATCTATCAAAGGCATTTGACTGCATCAGTCACAAAATACTTCTAGATAAAATGGAAAAATATGGCATAAGAGGTAACAGTCTACAATGGGTTAAATCTTACTTAAAACGAGAACAATACGTAGAACTAAAATGTCAGGGGCCTTCAGGACCAATGATCACTAAATCAAAAAATGCCCAAATTAAACATGGAGTGCCACAGGGGTCGGTACTAGGACCACTTCTATTCAATATTTATATTGATGAAATAATACACCACATAAATGAAGAAGGCAACATTATATTATACGCTGATGACTCCACACTGACATTGTCAAATAATAACTCACACAAATTAGAAATAGAAATACATACGCAAATAAATAAAATAACGCAGTGGTTCAAACAAAATAGGTTGAAAATAAATGAAAGTAAAACCAAATATATGGTGTACAACCTGGGAAATGGGGAGAAAAATGAAATAAATGTACAAATAAACAATGTATACTTGAAACAAGTAAGCTGTATATCTTTTTTAGGAATCCAAATAGACGAGTGTCTATCCTGGGACACTCACATAGAACACACTGCAAGAAAGATAGCTTCAGGACTGTATGTATTGAGAAAACTTGCACAACATAGCGATAGAGAAACTTTGCTCATAGCTTATCATGCAGTAGTAGAATCACACATAAGATATGCTATTTGTGCATGGGGAAATAGCTCCAATACCAATGTACATAGAATTTTCTTACTCCAAAAGAAAGCTGTGAGGTATATTATAGGATCAAAAACCTCTGAAACCTGCAGAGAATACTTTAAACAACTTAGAATAATGACTGTAACTAGTATGTACATCCATTCAGTATTAACACTAGCTTCAAAAAACGGAACTTCATTAAATAATACCAACTCAAATATTCACTCATACAATACAAGAACAAAAAACAACATTCACATACCAACAAGAAGACTTAAGCATTTAGAAGAGGCTCCTAGCATTGCAGCTATCAGATTATTCAATAGGCTCCCTAGTAATATAAAAGAATTACACGGTTCATCACGATTTCAAATTGAACTTGGTAGATACCTTACAGACCAGGTTTTTTATAATATGGAAGAATATCTTCAACAATAGAAGGATAAATATGTTACAAGCCAGTAAAATATATGTAATTATTTAATAATATCATTTCATTTAATTAATAATTATAATATTCGTACCTTATCGATAAGCATAGGACTATCACAAATCAATCATACAATTGTAAAATCATGAAATATAAAAATAGAGTTTATGTATAACTTATTTAACTATTATTACTTACCTAACACTTGTCATAGTTTGTTAAATGTTATATGTAAGTCCTACTATTCTATTGTTCAAACATTGTACTATGTAAAGAACTGAATAAATAAATAAATCCCATCTCATTCATTTGAAGAAATCTCTATTTTACTTTCAAATATTCCGCATCACTATAATGCAATGTTAAAGTCACTCCTTTTGCTCATATTTGTTTATGTTAGCACTCTCCCATCCTTAATATCATTTTTGTAGTAAAAAAGTGATAAAAATTGGATTTCAAATCACGCGCCTGACCACAATATAGGGTGTCAATAATAAAAACACCGTTTGGAAGCAAAGCATATGTTTGTAGGCAGTACGGGAACAAAATGGTCAGTTAGGCAGTACGGGAAAAATCGTAGGCAGTACGAGAAAAAAGGGTAAAACAGGTATACTTTACCCTTTTAGGCAGTAGGGGAATAGGCAGTAAGGTAATGAACCATTCCCTTACTGCCCGACACCTCCTCATTCCCCTACTGCCTACGATCTGGCCCGTACTGCCTGAAGAGGTTAAACTGACCGCGTGGTCCCCTACTGCCTGAGATCTGGCCCGTACTGCCTAATGAAATATTCTGTGCTTGTAAAACGGTGTTTTTATTATTGACACCCTGTATTGCAGTCAGGCGCGTGATTTAAAATACATACAATTCACAAATTAAAAAGGAAATTCATCTTAAAAGCCGTATAGCTAAACTGTTTAGCTACACACGCAAGTATTTTTGGAAACATTAATCAATAATTTTGACATTCAAATTCAAATCAATATTTGATTATTGAAATTCAAATATCAGAACATCTTCTAGTTATTGGTATAATACACCAACCCTCTATCAAATTAAACCAAATTGGAAGTGTATCATTTTTCTTAATGGATAACGTACTAGGAAATCAGCGATCTAATAAGATATATGATTATGATAGGGGATCACAGTAGGGCCTACAAGTAATTCGACGACAATGAAGTGAACACTGAGAGATAGCTTCACACGGGATTATATTCGACTCGATCCATCCTAATTTTAACGTAGATAATGCTGCAACAATAGTGTTAACCTGAACCAAGATGCACCGTGTATTGACATTGCTTTCTCTTCAGAAAATAGTAGTTAGAATAAGTTTACTGCGATACCGTGCCTGGAATTGGTCAATTATACTGTATAACCACGAATACTGGAAATAAGTACATTTTATTCAAATCTTATTTCTCATTCCATTTATTCATTCCATATTCATTTACAGTATCTTGCGCAGTCGTCAGCAGGTAAATCCGTCCGTTTAACCGAGACCTTTCAAGTACAATAAATACACTGAATAACGAGTGGTGAAAAACTACAATATCAGGTGTACATTTGAGAAAAAATCACGAGAATGAAGAAGAATCACGCGAATCAGAAAAATCAAACGAATCAGAAAAACTCACGCGAATCAAAAAAAATCAGCCGAATAATGCCAGAATAAAAAAAAAACGAATCAAGCAAGAACCACGCGAATCGAGCAAGAATCACGCGAATCAAAAAAACACACGAATCAAAAAAATCACACGAATCAAAAAAAATCAGATGAATCTAACAAAATCACGCGAATCGAAAAAAATCACATGAATCGAAAAAAATCACCCCAATCAAGTGAGAATCACACAAATCGAAAAAAATAACCCAAATCAAGCAAGAATCACAAAAATCCAGAAAAATTAAACGAATCAAGCAAGAATCATGTGAATAAAAAAATCACACGAATCAAAAAAATCGCATGAATCAAAAAAAATCACCCGAATCTAGCAAGAATCACGCAAATGAAAAACAATCACACGAATAAAAAAAAAATCACCCGAATCAAGTGATAATCGAGGAAATCAAAGAAAATCACGTGAATCAAGCAAGAATCACGCGAATAAAAAAATCAAACAAATCCAAAATAATCACACGAATCGAAAAAAATCAGACGAATCAAAAAAAATCACCCGAATCAAGCGAGAATCACGCGAATCAAAACAAATCACACAATCAAAAAAATCACATGGATCAAAAAAAAAACATACTCAAGTGAGAATCACGCAAATCGAAAAAAAATCACACAATTGAAAAAAATCACCAAAATCGAGCAAGAATCACAAAAATCCCCCCAAAAACACGAATCAAGCAAGAATCACGTGAATAAAAAAAAATCACACGAATCAAAAAAATCACATGAATCAAAAAAAATCACCCGAATCAAGCAAGAATCACGCAAATGAAAAACAATCACACAAATCAAAAAAAATCACTCGAATCAAGTAATAATCAAGAACATCGAAAAAAAAACACGCGAATCAAGCAAGAATCACGCGAATAAAAAAATCAAACGAATCTGAAAAAATCAAACAAATCCAAAAAAAATCACACGAATCAAAAAAAAATAAGATGAATCTAAAAAAAATCACCCGAATCAAGCAAGAATCATGCAAATTAAAAAAAAATCACACGAATCAAAAAAAAATCACGCGAAAAAAAAAATCACGAGAATGAAAAAAGTCAAGAATAAGTGTACAAAAAAGTATTAGTTGTTCACCCCTCGCTGAATAATGACTAAAAGCTAATGAAAGAGAAAATAAGATATGTGTCGGTGGAAAAAAAACAAAAACCACCGAACAAAATGAAATAATAAGAAGAAGAATAAAAGGAAGAGAGAAGCTAATAAATAATGGGATGGTTCTCCTTGAGATTCCTCCGTGGCCACAGGTTGGCACGGCGTTCACTCTTCATGTTATGGAGAAGCCAATCCAACTCGAGAACGACGTATTTGACTAAAATACGTTCTTCTTTATCCAGCCAGGTTTCTGGGTCGGTATCGAAAGCAGCAAGATCTTCGCGGTGGCGGGTGAGATCTTTTATTTGACGCTGGCTGACGGAGAAAATGTCCAGCAACATTCTCTTCAGGTGAGTGCGTTCATAGATGCCAAGGTTTCTCCGAGGAGTGCGGTTCTCGCGGTACCATGAGTCCGGACCAACTAATCAGAAATAATTCCATTGTTGGGCGTTTTCATCAGTGGCGTGGCCAGGATATTACGTCAGGAAGGGAGGCAAGAATTTTGAAAAGGCGCCATGCAAAAACCTTTATTGAAAATGTACATAGGGCCTAAATAATAATAATATATGTGCGAAGTATAGCGCAACGCAAGGCTTTTATATGAAATCACAGTGACGAGAGGGGAGGGGCAAATGCAATACCGCACCGCATGGATTGCAGTTTAAAAACGTTCAGGAATATAATCAAGTTCGCATATTCTCCTGATGCAGCATGAATTCTTCCAGCTGATCCCACCTATGATGTATTATTTGTACAGCTCTCGGTCGAATTGGTTGGCAATAAGTAGCTGTTCTATTAATTAATTTAATTTAACAGTCTGAAATGTGACGGTTAGATCAATAAGTATCGATGACTGATGGCTATGTCTACGGTGCGGTGTATGCACCAGATACGGAGCCCAATCGGGGACGGATCCAGATCATTTTCATGGGTGGAGGCGATTTCAGTTTTGGAAAGAAAGCGAAATATAATGAAAGTTGTGTAACGACCCGTAACCGCGAAGTGATTACCGGCGGGAGGCAAAATGGAGAGCCCCTTTCTGGCCACACAAGGAATTTTTCGGAAATATATACTTTTCCAATATGGTTCAACGTTTTTCAGATAATATTAAGATGCACAAACTTGATTTATTCAGGAAATAAAGGGTCCCAACCGATATTCGCCAATCACAGTCATTGTAACTGCAGGGTCGTTCTGTGTCATTTCAGTGCCCCGGCAAGGACTCGATTGTGAGTTTCAAAACTAAAAGCGCGTAGTGAAGGTGAATGCAAGGGAGGAGAGAATCGTTCAAGAATAAGAAGGAAAAGAAATGAGAATAAGAAGATCAAGACAATTAGAAGGAATTGTTTCCCAACGCTGAAATCAGCACCTCAAGAGTTATTGTTTGTTAAATAAGTTATTCTCCGGGTTGGTAAGTTCACCCTTGTGGTGCCCCGTTCAGACGATCCTATCTTTCATACATAGCCTCAATTGGGAAAACATGATTTTGTATCAAGTTTCGATATTATGAATAAAAAATCGCCGTAGAAGACCGCGTCATTTTGATGTTCAGAGGTTACTTAATACAAAAACGTGGGTGTGAGTCACATGGAAATATGCGGAATGATATGCTGATCATTATAGAGTTAGAGTTCAGTACGATGCCACATCAGTCACAACAATCAATGAATGAAGTGATGTATTTGGTCTGACTCGGAGCTCCACCATGAGGATGATGTCTAACAAAAATATTCTCCGTCTGGCTGGTAGCACCGACTCACGTGACTTACTGCCACCCCGCGCCGTCGAGCAATGTTCCCTCTAGTATCATTACAAAGTCTATGTGTGCGATATACTCTAATTAACTCCAAGTGTTGAGTGGACTTACGATTCAAGATGCTCTTCAAGCCCATGAAAGGTATCTGGTACGCAAACATGGCTCGAATTGCTTCCGTCGCTTTGATATCCTCAGCAATCTCTTCTTCCGTCATCTCACTATCTCCAGCCTCATCCGCTCCATCCTTCTCACCTTCTCCATTCTCCCCACCTTCTCCCGCCTCAACCGCTCCATTCTCCTCACCTTCTCCGGCCTCATGACCAGCTCCATTCTCCTCCTCTTCTCCAGATACAACAACCGCCTCGACAGGCTCTTCGCGGCCTTCAGAATAGAAAGCTATATGGAAAATAAAATATTCGTATGAGTAAAATGTGTTGATTTGTTTGCTGAAATATAGGAGCAGAATGACCTCGCTCTTGACACGCCCTCAAACCCTAACACTAAGTTACTGGTTTGAAATAATAATTTGATGACTTGAAAATACTGACTTTTTCGTAGACCATTACGAACAATTTGCTGAGCATTGATCAAAATTCAAAGGAACGCCTGGAGAAGCATCTTAGGATCAATAATATATTCTTTTTTCAATGCATCTGCATCTGAATAGTGGGAATTCAATCTCAAGTAGAAAACATAGGCTCTATACCTATATAAGAAACATATATTCATATAAATATAAAACTGCTCATATTATGCACAATGCCGTGTTCCATATAAGGCGTGGGTCAAGAGTGGCTAACAGGAGTGAAATAGAGATAGAGATGTGTGATAGAGAATAAGAGAGGGATGCCGCCACGGACGTGCTCCGAGCGAGCAGTAATGATATCAACACTCAGTGACACGTGACTTATAAGGCGTAGGTCAAGAGTGGCTAACAGGAGTGAGATAGAGATAGAGATATGTGGTAGAGAATAGGAGAGGGATGCTGCCACGGACGTGCTCCGAGCGAGCAGTAATGATATCAACACCAAGTGACACGTGACCTACGAATGGAGTTAAGTGGCTCCAGCCCAATCCGTCGGATTCTCCTCCAATCTGTTCGGTGGACCTCCGCTGGGGGCGCTAGTGGCGCACAGGCAGCCGCATGCGCTGGCAGACCTTGAAGGACAAACGGAACAAGGTCAGTACAGTTGATGTGATGTTTAGTAATTCGGCCAAGTTTACCTCAGTCGTTGAAGTAAATACTGGTGGTATATTTCCCTTCTAACTCTACTATCAACACACCCATGTTTCTGTATTCAGTATCCTCTGAGAATCACAATAACACATTGTTGTGCGTTTTCGCCGTGTTTCAACATACACTATAGTAACCCTATCTCTCTCTCCGTGTCACGTGGTATTTCCCCGCCGGTCAGGCAAGCCATCACGGCCTCACTGTCGCACGTGTTATTTGATGCGTCTGATTGGTTCGCTTTATATATCGCTGTTACGTGGTAATAAGCTCTTTGTTAAGTATGAACAACTGTTCATAGCCTAGTAATTGATGTGCCCGAAGTATGTGTACAACTCCGTATCACATTCTCACAGTTTTACTCATCCTTGATAATAACTACGATCAAGATTGAATTATTTCACCGCTTCTGTGTTTCGAAATGTCCCACATTTGGTCATTTTTAGCACCGCTCTGTTTTTTTTCATGCAGCGAAATGAAGGGTTCTCATTCACCATTTTCATTGACCCTATGTATAAGCAACCTACCGGCAGATCCTCTCGACCACCCAGCTATCTTCCTCAGCAAGAACATGACCAGACAGTGACGTAATCTATTCGCTGATAAAATAAAACAGCTTTATTCAGTTGAATAAAACATCAGTTAGATCTTCGATCTGTTGCCTAGTTACATGTCTAAATGATGACAACAGGCATGATTGTTAACGACAATTACCGTATATCCCAACAATATGTAACTATTCTAGTATTGTTGTCAATAGCCTGCAATAATGTAAAATTGATTCAGTAATCTAATAGAATGAATTAATGATACCCTTTTATGTAATAACTCCGAAACTTGATATAAAATCATTGTTAATGTTGATACTACATTTCTGTTAATTATACAATAATATCAATACTGACTTTTTTCCTGATTTTAATGTTGCTTAAAGACACTACCCACAGCTAGGTTATACGGGGGTACGAATGAGCAGGTGATAACGAAACGATGAAGTGATGACAGGTGGAGGTACGTTTGCTATAACCCATGCCTTATGCGGGACTCGAACCCAAGTCCGACCTGACTTCAGTTTTCACCGATCTGGTTGTGCCCATTCTCGGCACATTTAAAACACCTCACGAACACATAGTCCGAGGCTCTACCGGTGAAGCACCCTAGGTGAAGTAAACCCTTCTCCACAATCCTCTTCCTTGTTTCAGCATCCACTTCCAGTACTAATTTTACTTGCTGAGTAAATCTCTTGTCTTTCAAACATAAAACTTTACGCACATACACGTTCTCATTTCCTACATTTAGTCTATTTTGAGCTACAATACTTTCCACAAGCTCTTCATCCTTAGTTGGTATACATTCTGCACTGAGCCCCATTACCATGATTCTTGGTTTCCAACCCTGTTGTCCATCTTCGACTTCAGATCTTTCCCCTAATATCTCCTTAGCTTCTTTCTTCAGTATTTCCACCGATTCTTCATTCTCACAGTTTATTACAAGTTTTCCCTTCCCTCCCGATCAGATATTTACTACTATTCCTATTCCCATCTTAGTTGGGTCTAGTTTCTTCATCATACCTTCTTTCATCTTATCATAGTCGTCAACCTCATCGTTCACTGAGTACACATTTTCTCGATAACAACTGCTTCTGTTCGCTGTATGTCTACTTTCTTCTTCAAGACACCTGCATAGCTAGGCCTCCTAATTTCTTCCTTCTTCTCCATTGCACAGCCTGGGCCCAGGTCTATTTTATCTTCTGCCTGCTTTAATCTTCTTTCCAGCTCTTTAATCAACTTTTGTGAAACTTCACTTTCCCTTTCCCATACTTTGCACGTTTTGCAATCGTTTTGCATGCATTCGTTTTGCAAATTTTGTTTGACCAACCTAACCTCACTTCTGCAATGGACACATGACCAATTTATTTGGTCCTTGAGTTTGAATGCCTTCTTGCTTTCTTTAGCACAAGAGAAATGAATCCACATATTACACTTCCCACAAAGAATTCCCGACTTTACTTGCTTTTCGCACACTGAACAACCATAATAATCATTTTCCTCATTTAATACCTCAGCATTATCACACTCATCCTCATTGTCCGCCATTTTGAACGCACCCAGGCCTACAATAGATATTGATCAGGTTTACAAATGGACTATAGAAACAAAATTTTGTAGATCAGTATTAATTAAATAAACGATTACCGGTACTGACTAATTACGGTAGGGCCTACGCCTATATATTATTATATCACTACATTTCAATCAATGATTTTTGATACTGTAAGGCTGAGAATCGGATTATTCATTGAACAGATTCAAGGTGGTATTATGATGTTCAACTATCTAGATTCAACTCCCAGATAGGAAATATAACAAAATGTAACATGGACACTAACAATGAGATCATAGAAAAAGTCAATATTCATCACAGACATTTATATTTACTGAACTGTGGTGCAGTTGGAAGAAGTGAATCGAAACAGAAATTTTCAACAAATAATCAGTCTCGTTAAAATCATATCTAACAGAAATATGTGATTAATCAAGATATTCCATTTGTGTGGTGAAACTATCTGTAAACATACGGAAGGTTTGATATATTTTGATGACATGAATTGAAGATCTATCTTCTGTAGCTCCATTTCAGTCATACTTTGACCAAATTGAAGGATTAAAAAGTTTTTCAAATATTATTTCGTATTCTTTGAATATGTTATTACAAAAAGATGCTTACTTCAGTTTTAAATAAAATTGATCGTGAGTGATAATTCGTTCACTTAACAAAAGAAAAGGTAAACAACCCTTTGTGGCTTGACAATAGGTAGATTGCAAATCTACTGCTTCAAGATGATTGACGTGTCTGGGGAAAGGGTAGATGGACATAGTCGGTGCGGGGGAAATAATCTTAAACCAAGGTGCGGCGTGGACATTCTTCAACCAGGGTGAGTGACCGACTGAGGCAGCAGGGAGGTATTGTCTGTTAGGCTTCCCCCTCTCCCTTACATCACTTGAAACTGTTCCGTCAAGTATGATGGCAGATTTAAGACCCTCCCCATGTTCGTTTCGTCGACTGTCTCGTTTCATCGAAATCCCGTTTCAGTGAGATCCCATTTCATCGACTTTTAGCCAATGACGTAGGTGTTGGCTCTGAACCAACGCTAACCCTCCGTCTATCCTCCACCAAAATACTTCAAACCCTCTGTAATTCCTCCTTCTACCATCCTCTCATTCGCCACAAAACCACTGTTTTTCTTGCTGTCGACCTCATCATTTTCATCCGAGATGAAAATTTCATTGGATACATTTCATCGTCTGTTTTAAAACAAATAACCAACTCCAGACGGTTGACCGCGCCCACATAAGGCTGTTCGTTGGTCTACTCCGGCGTCTTTGAGCCTGACTCTTCGGTCTGTACCGCGACTCTCGGTTCAAAGTCCACGTTCCCTCGAGTTCGTCTGGTCGACCTCTTGAGAACCGTACGTAGTACCGCCTCCAAACTGTCGATTTCAGACTGCTCTTGACTGGCGTCGCCTGGCATGTCGACACTTTATTCGGCCATTGTTGTCGGTCTCGTCACCGATATATGGAAATTTCAGGCAAAACAATGATTGAATAATATGTTGTGAATATGTCACGAAAAAATAACACTTACATGCACACCTAATGGCGTATTAGACAACAGTGGAGAAAGGAATCGGGTATCAGTGATATATATATATATATATATATATATATATATATATATATATATATATATATATATATATATATATATATATATATATATATATATATATATATATATGGTAATGTCACACTTTGCGGATTGCCCTTTCTGGAAACAGTTGGCGGTTCTGAAAAGAACCTTGTCTCTCGACGTTTCGGACAGCTGCGGCTGACCATCTTCTTGGAGTCGTCTCGTTCAGGAACTGGAATCGAATGGCTGTCTGCTTTTTTTTTTTTTTTTTTTTTTTTTTTTTTTTAAACCGGGGCCCCCATCCCGCCTCCGGTTGCATGACGATCGCTTCACACTACATCGCCTCTGCCTTACACTACGGTGATAGCTACTGAGTGAACAGTAAAGCCTGGCCGTAGTGCGTACATGCAAGGATCGTGCAAGGATCAAATATCGGGTAGGTAGTTGTATGCATTGTTCAGCTTTTCAGCTGTTATAATGCTGTCTGATAAGTAGTTGGTTCGACATTCCAAGAGGAATTTAAAGAAGAAACACCGCAGTAAAAAGACCACCACGAAAGAAAGAGTGTAATGGCCAAAACTCTGCTGAATCATGCAAATAGAGAAGTGCAGGCCAATTCTCACTAGTGTATGAGGTTTGTGAAACTGCGATAGAGCAACAATTTGTCTACCTGGGGGTAGGATTGCAATATTTCATTCATGATAGGGATTACTATGCTCTGGGAGGAGCGTTCCTAAAGAAAGTCCACAAGAGTTAGCAATGGGTCAGACACTATGATGAGACAGTCCAAGTGCTATACCTGCAAAAGAAAGCAGATGACACGATTAGTTCAATTGCAGACATTAATGTGCAACATCCTACTCTAAACCTATTAGCTGTTTCCAGTTGATGTTATCTCCTACCCGGTGAAGTACAAGGGATCATACGTGTTGGTGAATATTGCTTTGGGGCGTTTGTGTTTGGTTTTATGGTGTTCGTTATACTGTCCTAGCTCCCTGATGAGTTTGTTTCGTGATTTAGTTGCCTTTGCGTAGAATTGAGAAGCTAATTTAGTCGCAAATACTTTGATTGGTTCTATTTTCAGGTCCCTGTGAAGATTATCTGTGCGTGTGTATCGTGGAGATTTGGTTATGATTCTAAGTACCTTATTCTGTATGATTTGTAGTTTGCGTATGTGTGTTTTGCTTACGCCTCCCCATACCGCTGGCGCAAAGGTCATAATTGGACGGATTAGGGATTTATAGAGCAGAAGGCCCTTGCTTACGCTGAGTTTAGATTTTACGTTAAGGAGAGGATACAATTCGGAGAGCTTGCCATAAGCTCTACCTTTGATAATTTTGACGTGTTCACCAAACGTCAGTCTGTGATCAAGATGAACTCCCAGATACCTAACGACAGGTTTCCAGTCTATATTTAATCCGAAGAGGTGGGGACGTATTGTGATATGGCTAGTGCCCTTGCGACGGCCTGAGAACAGTATTGCTTCTGACTTTGCTACGTTAATCTTGACTCTCCACTTCCTATACCAATCTTGTAACTCGTTTAGCCCCTCTTGTAAGGTACGCGTGATGCACGACCTTACACGGGAACTACGATAGATTACAGTGTCATCAGCGTATATACCTATCTCAGTGTCACTAGGTTTAGGTAGGTCATTGATGAATATATTGAACAGGACAGGACCTAGGATTGACCCCTGGGGTACGCCAGCAGCGATGGTGCGTCTGGTTGAGAGCGCGTTTTTAACGTTAACTTGGAAGGATCTGTTTTCAAGGTAGGATTTAAGTAGGTGTGTGTATCGGGCTGGTAGCCTGATGTCGATAAGCTTGCTCAGGAGCCCGGCATGCCAAACCCTGTCAAAGGCTTTTTCGACATCCAAGAATACCGCGCCTGTTAGTTTCCCTTGGCCAAAGCCTTTAGTAATATACTCTGTCAGTCTGATCAGTTGGTGGTCTGTGCTGTGTTCTGCTCTGAAGCCGAATTGCTCATCGCGGATTGTGTTGTTGTTATGTAGATGTCTGTTAAGGCGGGCTAGTATGACTTTTTCTGCTATTTTACTGAGTGAGTTTAGTAAGCTAATGGGTCTATGGTTGCCTGGTTGGGTGTGATCTTTTTTGGGTTTAGGAAACGCGAGTATTTTGGCTTTCTTCAAGTCTGTGGGGAAGTACATTAGGAAGATCATCATGTTAATGAGGTAAGCTATGAATGTAATAGCCCTAGGTGGAAGGTTTTGCATGACTCTGTTAGGGATGTTGTCTGGTCCGGGTGCTTTGTTAGGGTGCATCTGTTTAAGTATGTTATCAATCTCTTTGCTGTTAGTATTTTGAAAGTCAATGTCTATTGGGCCGTCTAGGAAGTCCCTGACCTTGTTATTGGTGATCAGGATGTGGGTATCGTCTTCAGGGTCATCGTTAGGCTGAAATGTCAGTTCGAGGGTGTCTGCTAGCACGTTCGCTTTATCAATGTCACTAAAAACAGTTCCATTGTTGCCTTGGAGTGGCGGAATGGACATAGGCTTGCGTGTCAGTGCACCCGACAACTTCCAAATCGACCTATCTTGGGGGTTGATTCTATTAACTTTGGCTTCCCACCCTTCCTGTCGAAATTGTAGGATGTCATCTTTGATTGTCTTGACGTGTTGATTGTATAGTGTCTTAGTTGCCCTGTTCCTCATGCGCCTGTAGAGGTTACCTAGTCTGTTCTTAGCCTTGATTTTATCTATTATGAATTGAGGTAGTTTAGTATTGTAGGTCCTGGGTTTACTTAGGGGGATGCTATTTGTCATTGCTTGTTGTATTACTTTGGTGAATTTGGTAATGTGTGAGTCTAAGTCTTGTTTGGTGGTTATGTTGGGAAAGTTAACGAGCTCACAATGGATCTCCTCTTGAAAGGAGTTCCAGTTAGCTTTCTTGAAGTTGAGGAATTGTCTCTGAGTGTTTATGTCTGTAACTGCCTCGAAATTAATCAAGACTGGGAGATGGTCTGAGTTAAGTTTGTCTATTGTGGTTATGTCAAATGTCAGTTCGATATTTTTAATGAGGGCTACGTCCAATACGTCTGGTTGCACTCTAAGGTTGTGTGAGTAGAATGTCGGTGTGCAAGGTGCAATAACTGAGTATGAGAATTTGTGTGAATGGGATAGGAGCTTTTTACCGTCCATGTTATTGAGCCTGCTGTTCCAGTGATTGTGTTTACAGTTTAAGTCCCCTGCGATAAGTATTCTATTTCCTAACTGAAGAAGTTTCTCGATGTCTTTAGTATTTAATCTAATATTAGGTGGTTTATAGACTGAAATTATTGTAGTGAGCTTGCCGTCCAGCTTGGCCTGTATCCCTGTGGCTTCTATTGTGCTTAGTTTTGGAATTAGTATTTCATGATGATTGATATTAGGTTTGATTAGTATGGCTGTACCCCCTCCCTGAGCTCCTATTCTATCTGTTCTATAAGTTATATATTGACCTATTTCGAATTTATTTTTGGGTTTGAGGTGTGTTTCGTTCAGGAGTATGATCCCTATATCCCCATCTAGTAGGAGATGTTCTAACTCGAACTTGGATGCTTGTACCCCGTAGCAGTTCCAGAAGAGAAGCCTGCTGGTGCTAATAGGGAGAGGTGGTCGGACTGGTGGTAATGGATGGTGTAGGGAGTTCACACTACTACGCACTGTACTGCCTCTAGGATGAATCTAAGGGCTAGGTGGAGGAGATTTTCGTGATCGGATTTGGTTTTACATGTGAGCTTGAGATTGAGGAGTGTTACGCCCTTCTTAATTAGATCTAGAATTGTCTTACTAGGGAGTTGGGAGTCGTTCTGGAGAGTGGACTCTTCCACTTCTAATTCTAGCGCTGCGCTGCGTTGGAAGGTTGAATTAGTGGGTAGTCGGGGAGCAGGGGGATTGCCTACTTTAGTTTTCCTCTCAGTCCTGGGAGTCTTGGCAGTCGGGGTGGGTCGATTCCTGCGCTGAAGGGTGCGCTGGGGTCGAGGAGTGATGACACGCCCCCTCGCGGGAGCGGCACCGTGCAGGGCCTCGGTCCTCGGAGAGGAGACAGCCCGGGAATCAGGTTGTGTGGTAGGAGGGATCAAGATCGCGGGATCATCACTGACCTCCCTGTCTGGACCAGACGTTGGAAGAAGCCAAGCGCTCTTGAGCGGAAGAGGAGCAGGGACATATCGTTCTGCGGCTGGCTTTTTAGGCACAGTAGCGTTCCGGTTGTTAGTCTGAGGCATATGGCCGGTTTTTCGGGCTTTGTAGGATTTATAGGCTGCGCGATAGACTGTGCACGCTTTGTAGGATGCTGTGTGCCTCTCGTTACAATTGGCACACAAGGCGGGGATGGTGAGGTCGGTCTTGGGACAGTCGGATGTGTGGTGAGGACCAGCACACTTAACACACCTTGGCTTGGCATTGCACCCGTTGGCAACGTGGCCGAACCGAAGGCAGTTGTGACACTGTCTGGGACCGTCGTCTCCACGATAGCCTTCGACCTCTACTTTCATGTATAGTAGAGTACGCAGATTGTAAATCTCCGTGGTCTTGGCTGTGTCGTTGAGTTCAACGAGGAACAGGGGCATAGGTTGCTTAATGCGATTGCGCATGTTGGCGACATTGACAACATCGAAGCCTAATCTGGTTAGGTCCGACTTGATGTCCTCTGGAGGAGTGAACTCCCAGAGGTCCCTAACTACGACCTTGATGGTCCGGGCGGAAAGGGTTTGGAAAGCAAAGAACTCAATGTTCTCCGCTGAAAGGAACCTGGTAGTGGTACGGAAGTCATCTTCGTTGGAAGTCTGGATGGAGACCCGCGTCATGACTTGCTGAGAGCCAGGAGCTCCTCGCTTATCACAACCGCGTCGGGAAAGAACAGGCGGGAAGGTAAGCATGCCCGTGAGGCGACGTACGAAGAGAGGGAAGTTGCTTTTCTCGGTAAAGAACCCGGTTATGGCAGGGATCCTCTTCTTTTTGGGCGCCGGTTGGCTGTCAGGGCCGGTCAACTCAGTCGGAAGAGGGATGGAGGGAGGACTGATCGGCGCATCCGGAATGGAGTTCTTTTGGAGTCGTGGGTCACGGGAGACTACGCTTGGTGACGGGTGCGAGTCTTTTGCGACCTGTATAATGGGAGAATTGGCACCACTTCCGCTTCCCCCTGGCTTTCCCAAAGCTGCTGCCCTAGCTATGGCTTCGCTAACTAGACTGTCGCCCCCAGGCTTAACAGACTGCTTGGAGAGAAGCGTGAAAAAAGCTAAATCTGGATTGGGCTTCTTCTTACCATCCCTCTGAGGGGCGATAGCAGAGCTACGTGGGGAGTAGGCACTCGATCGTGTCGCGTGTTTGTACTTCCGCTTCCTGGTTTCCACGGTCTGGAAGTCATCCTCGTCATCCAGAACCCGGTCCTCCTCGAACGCGTTCGGGGGTGCCGACATCAAAGAGAAGGCCTCCAAAAGGGCCGTCTCAACATAGGGGGTGGAGCTGGGCACCTATCGATCTATCTAGCCGGGATAGGCGTACAACCTCAGTGTGCAGTCACTGAGTATTGTATTTAATCTGTTGGGTTGGCTTTATGTGAGTAGGTACTATCAACTGCTCAATTGACAAATAAGGTGAAGCCCTATCGCAATAGTGCAGGAGCGAGTAAAATAGCCCTTGCTACCTATCTGTGCTAATCGTCAGGGTGGAAACGTGCCCTGGTTTAGCCAAAGTGGTTGCTTGGCTGAGGGCCGTTTGATGCCACTATTCCTCACAAGTGCGGTTGAACTACTCCTCCATACACAAGTTCGGTTCCTATGCGCTAACTTCGTCAGCAACCAATCAGCGTCGTGAAAACAACGCTATTGGCTGTCGCGTCAGAAAGCTAGTCAGCTTGACTACGCCCGCAAATGGATCGACCCAGAGCCTGACCAGTCTCTGGTGACGTGGTTCACGACTTCGGGAAAAAACACAAGCGACGTGTCTATTAAGTACAGTTGCAGCTCTATACCTTCGGGTGTGGCTCTCACTTGCAAGCAAGGTAAGGCTATCACTACCTCTAGGCAGGGGACCAACAAAAGCGCTTAATCCAGATGTTCACTCAATGAAGGGTGAACACAGTATGGCTGTCTGCTCTGTTCGACGCCAGTCTTATAGTGGTGGTGCATTTTCTTCCTGGCCAATGGGAGGAGAGGAAACTCCGAGCTCTTCTTTTCTCTTCTCTCATTGGCGCGAGAGAAGGTGGAAGCTGACCAATGGGAAGCTCAGTCTGGCCAGTGTTCAGCTGCAGGTGAAATAGGCTGGATGTTGTGTTGTCAACTGGGAGGTCTGACTTCGGGTGACAGGCCGATGTGTGCCGGCAGTGGGTCGCCTCATCGCCGGTATGCTTCTGGCGCTCGCACTCGTGGTGGCGGTCACCGTCCTCGAAAGGGCCGATTCACGATCGGCCGAAGTCCGAGCGCTGCGGTGTGTGCCGGCAGTGGGACGCCTCATCGCCGGCATGGTGCTAGCGCTCGGACTCGCGGTGGTGGTGATGGTCCTCAAAAGGGTCGATACACGGTCGGACGATGTTCCGGTGCTGCGGCGAGTGCCGGCAGTTGGTTGAGCGATCGCCGGTTTGGGCCTGGTGGTCTGACCCGAGGTGGTGGTGGTGGATCTCGGAAGGGCCGTTTCGCGCACCACTCGGTTTCGGGAGCTCTGTCTTCTTGTAGTGGGCCCGTGGGTGAGCGATCTGGTGGTGGCGCACGGACTCGAGGTGGTGTTGGTAGACCTCCAAAGGGCCGTTTCGCGATCGGCTTGGCTGGTGGCGAGTTTCCGGCGTTTATCCACCTTTGCCGGTTGGTTCCTTGCCTGGCTGCGGGTTTCGTCCGTTCGTTGGAGCAGAAGGTGAGACCACGATAGTGGACAGGTTCGGTTTCCAAGCTTGAGCAAGGCGTCGGCTGTCGTCCCGTTTGTTGAGATTGTGAGGACGCTTTTCAATCTCGATGCTCTCTCGGATTACTCGGGGAGCGAGGTAGGCGACGTTGGCTAGAGAGCGTGTGCCGGTGAAGTTGATGTTGTGCTGCGTTTTGAGGACGTGTTGGGCGTGCGCAGAGTTTGGTTCTTCAAGGCGAACGTTGGTTTGGTGTTCGTCGATGCGCGTGGAGATTTTGCGTCCAGTTTGTCCGATGTAAGTTTGCGTGCAATCACCGCACGGCACCTCGTACACGCCACTGCCCTCTAGGACTAACTGGTCCTTGCAATTACGGAGAAGGCTGCCAATCTTCCTGTCCGTGTTGAAGATGGTCTTGATGTTGACCTTAGCGAGTATTTTAGAGGTGCCTCTCACGTATGGAAGGAAGGCGAGGCACAGAGGATCGATCTCCTCGTCTTCATCATCTTTGGTGCCGGGTTTGGGTTTTCTGTGCCAGGCTCGGTAGAACTGACTGTTGGAGAAACCATTGAGGGCCAGGGCTTCGCGGAGGTTGTGTGATTCAGCTCGGATGTTGTCGTCGTCAGTGATTCTGAGGGAACGGGTAGCTAGCGTGTTGGCCACTGATTTGATTTGATCAGGGTGGTGGTGAGAGGCAGCGTTCAGGTAGCGGTTGGTGTAGGTGGGCTTCCGGTAGACTGTATGGCCGAGGCTTCCGTCAGCTTTCTTCATGACGAGAACATCCAAGAAGGGAAGTTCGTCGTCCGCTTCAGTCTCCATGGTGAACTGGATGTTGGGATGTATCTGGTTGAGATGGTCCAGAAATCGGTCGAGCTCTTGTCTGCCATGCTGCCGCACGATGAAAGTGTCGTCCTCATAACGGAGCCAGCAGCGGGGTTTCAGTGGAGCTGAGTCAAGGGCGGCGGTCTCGAAAATCTCCATGTAAAGATTAGCGATGACCGGAGAAAGAGGAGAGCCCATGGGTGCGCCGTCTGTCTGCCTGTAGAACTGGCCCTCGTAGATGAAATACGTGTTTGTCATACAGTGTTTCGTGAGACGTGAGATGTGCTCGGGGAGTTTGTGCTTCTCGCTGATGTTGTCAAGCGCCTCCAACACAGGTATTTTTGTGAAAAGCGACACAACATCAAAACTGACAAGGATGTCTCCCTGGTCCAGATGCAGACTTCTCAGGAGTTCCACGAAATGAGTGGAGTTTTTGACGTAAGAATTGGCGACTTCAGAGAGAGGTTGCAGGTATTTAGCGAGGTACTTGGCCAAGGCTTGAGTCGGAGAACCCACTGCACTAACGATTGGGCGAAGTGGAATGCTCGGCTTGTGAATCTTAGGCAGGCCATACATCCTCGGTACTCGTGAAGCGTTGACGGGCGGAATGAGGTGTTTCTGGATCTTCGGGTCGATAGGTGTGCTTTTGATCAGACTGCGTGTTGTCTTCTCCAAGTAAACAGTTGGGTCGCGTTCAGTCGTGGCGTACGTCGGATCAGCGAGAATTTCTCGCATTTTCGTCTGGTAGTCCGAGGAGTCAAGTACCACTGTGGCGTTACCCTTCTCGGCGGGTAGAATGATGATATCGGTGTTCTGTCGAAGGTCTCTGAAGGCCTCTAGCTCTACCTTCGAGATGTTGCGTTCAGGGAGTTTGGCTTTGTGGAGAACGGCCGCGGTCTCTTGTCGAATGCGTTCGGCTACGGCCTTGGGAAGCATCTTGACGGCAGTCTCAACACCACAGATGATCTTCTCAATGGGCTGCTTGCTCGGGGCGATGGCGAAATTGAAACCTTTGGTCAAGGCTTCCAAGGCAGGCGTAGAAAGTTGATGAGAAGAAACATTGACAACCACTCGTGCGGGGTCAAGCCGGGAAGTCTGCGGTGAAGCAGGAGGCGTTAGAAGTCTGCCAAACTTACCGATGTGTCTTGCGGTCGTACGAGTCATCTCTGTCTCACATCGTCGGGAAGAAGAAGACTCAATCCTTTCGAAGATGACGGGGTGGAGAATGGCGCTCAGCTCGAGATGGAGAGAGAATGCCTGACTGGTGGTGGAGTCCAGGCGCTTGTAAGACATGGAGATGTGCGATCGCAGTAAGGCCGCACTGGCTCTATCGAGTATGGTACGAATTCTCGGTGTAGAGGTGTGGTGACGAAGTATCAAGAACGTCGGAGTGACATTCTTGTCCCGACATCGTTTCAGGAAGCAGATGTTGCACAGAAGTCTTGTCTTCAGCAGACGGAGCTTCTCGAAGATTCGCGTTTTGGTATATAGATCCTCCCCGTAGAGGCGAATGATGTGCTGGTGAAGGTTTTGAGGGTCGATGGTTGATGGTAATGTCACACTTTGCGGATTGCCCTTTCTGGAAACAGTTGGCGGTTCTGAAAAGAACCTTGTCTCTCGACGTTTCGGACAGCTGCGGCTGACCATCTTCTTGGAGTCGTGTCGTTCAGGAACTGGAATCGAATGGCTGTCTGCTCTGTTCGACGCCAGTCTTATAGTGGTGGTGCATTTTCTTTCTGGCCAATGGGAGGAGAGGAAACTCCGAGCTCTTCTTTTCTCTTCTCTCATTGGCGCGAGAGAAGGTGGAAGCTGACCAATGGGAAGCTCAGTCTGGCCAGTGTTCAGCTGCAGGTGAAATAGGCTGGATGTTGTGTTGTCAACTGGGAGGTCTGACTTCGGGTGACAGGCCGATGTGTGCCGGCAGTTGGTCGCATCATCGCCGGCATGCCTCCGGCGCTCGCACTCGTGGTGGCGGTCACCGTCCTCGAAAGGGCCGATTCACGATCGGCCGAAGTCCCAGCGCTGCGGTGTGTGCCGGCAGTGGGTCGCCTCATCGCCGGCATGCCTCCGGCGCTCGCACTCGTGGTGGCGGTCACGGTCCTCGAAAGGGCCGATTCACGATCGGACGAAATCCCAGTGCTGCGGTGTGTGCCGGCAGTGGGACGCCTCATCGCCGGCATGGTGCTAGCGCTCGGACTCGCGGTGGTGGTGATGGTCCTCAAAAGGGTCGATACACGGTCGGACGATGTTCCGGTGCTGCGGCGAGTGCCGGCAGTTGGTTGAGCGATCGCCGGTTTGGGCCTGGTGGTCTGACCCGAGGTGGTGGTGGTGGATCTCGGAAGGGCCGTTTCGCGCACCACTCGGTTTCGGGAGCTCTGTCTTTGTCTGGTAGTGGGCCCGTGGGTGAGCGATCCGGTGGTGGCGCACGGACTCGAGGAATACAGAAATGTATTCACGGATGAATACAATTTGTCATTCTTTGTACCAAAAAAAGATCAATGTGCGTTGTGTAATAAGTTTTGAACTTTGAAGTTTTGATATTGGAACGTATTCAATTAACTTATTTATTTATTTATCCTAGTTTCTTTATTTACAAACTCCATTAGTCAAAACTCTTATTTTATCAACATCAACAATCAAATCATACAACTGTCTTTCCACAGCCCCTGGATAATCTATATCCAGTCAGCTCATCAATCACCACCTTTTGGATCTATATTAGGTCAGGGGCCTCCAGACCGCGCCACAATTATATATATATATATTATATATATATATAGATATATATATATATATATATAGTGTATATATATAGATATATATATATTATATTAATATATATAATATTAGTTATATATAATAGATATATATTAATATATAGATAGATAAACATTGAAACGTATTTAATTAACGTATTTATTCATTAGCCTAGTGTCTTTATTTACAAACTCTATTAGTCAAAACTCTTATTATTCCAACATCACCAATCAATCATACAAACTGTCGTTCCCACATGCCGCTGGATACTCTATAGCCAGTCAGCTTATCAATCCCACCCTCTTGAATCTATATTATCCAGGGCCTCTAGACTCGCCACATTATAATATATATAGTATTATAGTATATAGATATATATATATATTGATATATATAGATATACATATTGAAACGTAATTTAATTACGTATTATTTAGTTCATCCTAGTTTCTCTATTTACAAACAACTCCATTAGTCAAAACTCTTATGTTATCAACATCAACAATCAAATCATACAACTGTCTTCCCAGCCCCTGGATAGCTTATACCAGTCAGTATCAAAACACACCCCTTGGATCTTATTTCCCCGGGTTAGTGCCCAAAATTTTATATAAATTTTATTTAAAAAATAAAAATATATATAAAATATTATATATATATAAAATTTAAATATTTTAAAAATTAAAATATTTATTTTATTTTTCCCAGTTTCTTTTTTTTCAAACCAAGCAAAAACTTTATTTTATCAACACAACAACAAAACCCCAACTGTCTTTCACAGCCCCCGGGTAATCTTATCCGTCAGCTTATCACCCCAAACAAATTTGCTCATAAACCGGCCCTGACTCGCCACATTATTTTATAATTATTATTTTATAAATAAAATGAAACAAATTGGTTTTTACGTTTTATTTTCCAGGCATTTACCCTTGTTCCCATTCCCAAAACAATTTTTAAAAAATTCCCAAACCCGGAAATTAGCTTAATTACCCCTTTGGTCTTAATAACTTAGGCACCTTTAATTAAAATACTTATTTTTTTTTTTAAAAAATTTTTAATTATTTAAATAAGATTTCTGGAGTTTTTAGTATTTTCCCCTTTTATTTCTTTATTTTTAAAAATTAAGGGGGAACGGTTTTCCAACATTAAAAAAACTAAAATGTTTTTAAAATAAAAATTTCCTTGGGGAAATTAAACCTTGGTTTTTTAAGGGCCAAAACCCACTTGGGCCTTTTTTTTAAAAAACATTTTTTTAAAAGGGGTTTTTTTTTTTGAAAAAAAGCTGTAACGTCATGAAACGAGTATATCTACATGTGTATTACGTTTGACTTCGTTGGACAGTAACGTGAATAGAACATAGTTCATTACGTTCACAAATCGTGTAATCATAGTATTCACGTCAACGATAACTGAAGTATAATGTTCGTTAAACGTAATATCACATACGTTTTGTTAACTGGGTTTTTTAACGTTGACGTAATGTTGATTTATTACGGATAACGATTAAACAACGTAGAAACTCCTAGAAAACGTTCATTTAACGTGTGTGTGCTGGCTGGGTGTCTTTCCACAGCCCCTGGATAGTCTATATCCAGTCAGCTCATCAATCACCACCTTTTGGATCTATATCATCCAGGACCTCTAGACTCGCCACATTATCCCCCTCTTGATAATTGTCAGGCTCGTCCCGAGCTTCGTAGCGCTTAAGTCGATCAAAATGAACAACTTGTCTGTCTCGACGTCGCCCATATCTTCCAGCTGACTTGACCCGTTGTATCCTATACGTCACGTCAGATAAACAATTTTTAATATAATATGGTTCCACCCAAGGACAATGTAGCTTGGGAGATTGACCTCTCTTCACTGTTGTCTTCAATAACCACACTAGGTCACCTTCCGCATAAGCATTACCAGCACACCTACGGTCATACGTTGTCTTCTGGCTTTTTTGAGCGACACTAAGTTCCTCTCGAGCAGTTCGATGTGCAGCCTCAAGATTACTACGGAGTTGTTGTACGTATGATGTTTCCGATTCCAATGTATTTTCTGGTGTCCCATATATAACATCTAATGGCAGACGTAGCTCTCTTCCGAACATTAAAAAATGAGGACTAGATGTAGTAGACTCTTGTGGGCTTGACCTGTGAGCCATCATTACTTGAGGAATTATTGTATCCCAATTTGAGTGATTTGAATTCACACTCTTGCTGATCATATCCGAGAGCGTTCTATTGAATCTTTCCACTAATCCGTCTGATTGCGGATGATAATTCGACGTTTTTGTCATCCCTAATAGTAGACACATTTCCTGAAATAGTTGGGATTCAAACTGCCGCCCCTGATCACTGTGAATCTCCATCGGAACTCCAAAACGACAAATGAATTCTCCAACTAATTTGTCTGCAACCGTGCAGGCCTCTTGATTTTTCATTGGATAAGCTTCTATCCACTTCGTGAAGTTATCAGCTACTACTAATATATATTTGTTTTCGTTGGTAGTTGTAGGTAATGGTCCCATGATATCCAGGGAAATTCTTTGCATTGGCAAACCTGACCGATAACACATCATAGGAGCTCTTGATCCGGGAATTGGTGCCTTTCGACTTCCACACGTCGGGCACTGACGGCACCAAAGTTCTATGTCTTCCCTCTTTCCTGGCCAGTAAAATCGATCTCGTGCTTTTCCCACAGTTTTAGTCACACTTAAATGGCCTCCTGTTTCTGAAGTATGTAGTGACCATAAACTTGGAGTAATTAGCTTCTTCGGAAGTAGGAGCTGCAATCGCTCTGGTCGATTGTCTCCTTCATATCTACGGTATAGAACACCATTTGTACGATTAAACGATTCCACTGGCTCCACAAACTCATGACATTTCTACCCAGAGGAGACACCTCGTTATGTGATGGACGAACTCCAGTTATCATCCACTGGTGAACATGCATTCAATCTGGATCTTCCTTCTGCATAGTCTCCAACTGCTCGTACGTATATTCGGGTGCCCACGTATTGACGTTGATATGCATGTCTCTCCCTTCACTATTCGAAATATCCTCTTCATATTCGGTCTGTCGAGACAACCCATCCGCGTTACCGTGTTTGCTGCCAGCACGATGCTCTACCACAGAGTCAAACTCCGCCAATTGTTCTAACCAGCGTGCAACTTGTCCTTCTGGTTCTCGAAATGATCTGAGCCAAGGTGAAGCATTGTGATCTGTTCGTGCCAGGAACTGTTTCCCGTAAAGATAATGTCGAAACTTCCGTGCCGAGTACACCATAGCTAACATTTCTCGGCGTGTCACACAATACCGACGTTCTGCTTTTGTGAGGGAACGACTTACATGTGCAATGACATGTTCTTCACCGTCCTGCACTTGACTAAGTACACCACCTATTCCAGTGCCACTTGCATCAGTATCAAGTATAAAAGGCAATTGCAGCTGTGGATATGCTAAAATTGGACTCGAAACCAATTTAGCTTTGAGAGCACAAAAAGCATTTTCGCATGATTCGTTCCAGGCCTATCTTGCACCTCTCTCTGTAAGTTTATGTAGTGGATCAGCAATAGTAGCATATCCTTTCACAAACTTCCTATAATACGAGGCTGTGCCTAAGAATGATCTCAATTCTACAACATTAGTTGGCACTCTCCATTCGCTCATAGCTCGCACCTTTTCCAAGTCCGTGGATACCCCTTGACGGCTTATCGTATGCCCCAGATATTTCACTTCTTGTCTCATAAGCTGACACTTACTTGGTTTTACTTTCAGGCCAGCGTCCCTGAATCGCTGCAGCACTTCCTTCAATCTTGTTAAATGCTCTTCAAAGTTTCTACCGTACACAATAACATCGTCCAAATAAACCTTACTGGTCTGCCATTGCAGTCCCGACAAAATCAGATCCATGAGTCTTCGAAAAGTACTTGGCCCATTGCAAACCCCGAATGGAAGAACATTGAACTCGAAAAGTCCATCTCCCGTCGCAAAAGCTGTTTTCTCTCGATCTTCTTTCGCCATTTCCACTTGCCAGTATCCCGATGCCAAGTCGAGCGTTGGAAACAAACAAGCGCCGGACATTGAGTCGAGCATATCTTTAATACGAGGGAGGGGATATGCATCTTTTCGAGTTACGTCATTTAAACGCCGGTAGTCCAAACAAAACCTAGTTGACCCATCTTTCTTCTTTACTAATACCACTGGTGAACTCCATGGTGATGCAGAAGGTTTGATTACTCCCTGTGTCAACATCTCGCCAACAACCCTGCGGACCTCATCACGTTGATGTATTGGAGTTCTTCGAAGTGGCTGTCGTATCGGCATAGCATTACCCGTATCGATGTGATGATACACCATTGAAGTTCTTCCTAAATCTCCCGACGTGAGTGAACACACGTCGGCGAATGAGTCGAGCAGGTTAATTAATTTAACAACTTCAATACTCGAGAGGTGTTCAAGTTTCAAACTGGACATCTCCGATACTGACTGACCCGCACCTCCCAAGGCTGCCACTGTGCAGTGATTGATTTCCGTCCTGTATCCCATTTCTCAAGGTTGTATCCATTCACAGAACTCCCCTATTTTTGTTCCTGCTCGCAGTGTGATGGCATCGTCTCCTGGATTCATTAACCGAAGTGGTATTGTCTCTTGATCCCCATATGCTAAAACACGAGCTGCTAAATGTCCTGATTTTCCAATTAATTTTACCGAAGGTTCCAAAAATCCCACTTTATAACGTGACCCATTCATCACTCCAGGTAATATCATTTCGTGTCCTCCCGGATAACAACAGTTTCACTAACAATAACGTGACAAAGCTCACTGCCTTCTCGAATAATTAATGGAAGTGATGTCCCGCATACATTTAAAAGCTTGGATGAAAGCATAATATCTGCTTTATGACAACAAACAAAATCTGTCCCAAGTATACACTGTTGTGTGATATCATCAGCCACCAACATGGTATGTATGAAATGTTCTTCTCCCAACGTGAGCTCTATTTCGGTTTCACCACGTATTTTGATAACGTGACCACTAGCATTCACCACCTTTGAATTCACCGTGCGAAGTATTCCTGATCTAGATGAACAGCTTGAATTCTGATCCCAAATATCACTTCGTACTAACGACACAGCCGCTCCAGTATCCACTAACATAAGTGACTCCAATGACCCAATGAAACCACGTACATAGGCAGCTCCATCACTTGCTACCCCACCAATTCCAGACAATTTGCTCTCATTCGAGGCCAGCGCACCAGAGCTTAATGGTGCATTGGCCCTCGATCGTTTCCCGGAATCTGCGAAGCGTAGTACGAATTTTTCTGTCCAGGGTTTATCATCATTTGTTGTTGAACTGAACTCGATGACCTATTTGAACAGGAATGCTGTACATGACCTAGTTCTCCACATGACCAGCATCTTGGTGCAGTTCTGGGCCTGCTTGAAAGTGATTTCCCGTCTATCACCTTTAAATTGGTTAACGTCTTCATCGTCTCCAGCATTGCCTTCATCGGCTCTGTGTTCTGTCGCAAGACCTCCTGCATATGCCCTATATTGGAAACCCCGGCAATTTCTGATGCTGTATTAGTCTTACCTTCGCAGGCTATGTTAACTTCTTGTTCCAAGGCAACCTTTGCAGCTGTATCAAGTGGGGCATGCTTGACGTACTGACTGACGTAATGTCCCTGGTCCTAGAGCCTCGACAAACTGATCCTTGGCTAATTCACATTGTATTGAGGAGTCAGTATTAGGATAAGCCTTTTGTACCATTTTTTCCAATGACTCGTACAAATCGTCTATACTTTCTTCCTTACCTCGTAATCTCGATCGAAACTTAGCTCAATTTCCTCGCTGGGTTCCAGGAGATTCTTTCAAGTTTGGCACAGACTCACTCAGTTCTCCTTGACTTCATTTGAGAGGGACTCGTCTTATTCCTCTGCTCGACCATCCAAACTAACAGCTAGATGAATGCATTTCGAATCATCGTTCCACTTATTTATAGCAGCAATCTTTGTAAAGTGTCGTAACCATTTATCGAAACAACCAGTACCATTATATTCTTTAGGAACTTTCAAAGCTGTTTTTGAAGCCATTTTTCACCGCTGTCACCAATGAAACGTATTTAATTAACGTTTTTATTCATCTATTCTAGTTTCTTTATTTACAAACTCTATTAGTCAAAACTCTTATTATTCTCAACATCAACAATCAAATCATACAACTGTCTTTTCACAGCCCCTGGATAGTCTATATCCAGTCAGCTTATCAATCACCACCTCTTGGATCTATATTATCCAGGACCTCTAGACTCGCCACATTATATATATATATATATATATATATATCGTCGGCTTGGAGGTGAAAGTCACTAAGTCCAAAACAATCGAAAGGAGATACGGCCAATCTAAGATTGATGATATGGGAATAAAATGAAGGAAACGCAACTCTTTAAAAATACGAATTTGTATTCTGCATCCATATGTTTACCACACACACAAACATTGATAATCACTAGAATGATGATTACAATTATCTTAGAGCACTTTATTCGTTGGAACATTTTCTCTTTTGATGAAATTTTTAGAAGTGTGGACTTGAGCACTTTCAGTTTTATATTTATCATTATGAACTTGAATACAATTTGAATACAAAAAATAAACTCTCTGTGATTTTAGTCATGTTTCACTTTCATCCATGGTTCAACTACTACCGTACTCTGATGATTTAATACTCCTCTTCATCAATTTCTTCGTCATCACGATGTGGTTCTGGTGCGACATCACTCTCGTTTCTGGACGTTGGCAGTGATTTATACCAGTCATGGAATTCTTCTGGAATTGTTCCAGTAGTGCACAGACGTACCCGGTTTCTTAGCACTGGTTTCCACCCACGTCAACACAGCACCTATGACAACAGAACACATTATCGGGAAAAAGGATATACGCCCTTCTAACATATCCAAAGTTACATCGTCCTACACACCACTGACCCACATATCAAGTGGGTCAACAACATGTGAACCTGTTCAGGCGAACATTGGACCTATGACGAGACTCCGATCGAGAAGCATTGTACCAGCGAGAACATAGCGCTGTACGTTCGGACATTACATCACTCTCGGCGCTCTCTTCACTTCACTCGATATGCCTGCTGGCGCCAAGAAAAACAGAACGAGGGATGCTGCTCATTGGTCAATCACATCACCTGACCTCAGAAGCCAATCACCGTGTCACCGAAGCAGCGTCATAGGCACACCTGACTGGGCTACAACCAGTTAGCGTTTTGAACTCGTCCAAAACAGTTGTCTCCAGAAGATGGGTAGTGCAATCTACTCGAAACGTCGAGAAAATGTGACAAAGTGTAGGATTTGGCCTACACTGCCATCTTCCAACGGTAAGCGGTGCAATCCTGAATTCAAAGTTAATATCACATATGTCCGCGAAAACCTGAGAAATAACATATATATATATATATATATATATATATATATATATATATATATATATATATATATATATATATATATATATATATATATATATATATATATATATATATATATATATATATATATATATATATATATATACATATATATATATATATATATATATATACATATATATATATTGAGTTCCAGCATAGAAATCGAATGAATAAGAAGGGTTGTAGGCCCTGTCCTTTTTTCATTGAGGAATAGATTCGAAAAAGTATGCATATATAATTTTTTTTATTGATTGATCAACGTAAAACATGATGATACATCTTGAATAAGTGAGCTGTTTTGTAGATTTATCAGTGTTATAGCTAAATAAAAACTATCAGAAACAGTTGAATTCCTTAAAGGCTGATATAGGCACACGTCAGCTAGAGCATGTGCCTGAATTAACATGAATTCAGATCATATGATGGAAAAATAAAAAATGAACTGTACATAATAGTTTTGACTTTGAACCATGGTTTCCACTACGATCCTTAATTGTTATCAGTAACGATTTTCCACCAATATTCTATTATGTCAAAATGAGAAAAGTTTCGCAGGATCAAGTCACTAACGACGGTTCACTTTACGTTTTCTACGTTGTTCAGGATGATCCGTAGGAAGTCGGTCAGTGGCATTTTTAAGACATGTTATTATTGCCGCATATATATCTTTGATCATCACGTTCTGTAACATTCTGTTACGATAAACAGCACCTGTGATGAAGAATTATTTAATTTGAATAGAATATAACCACATTACAAAAGATCTCGATTCGAATAAAACATACATAACAACAATTACTTTTATATTAAATTCATTTAAATTAATTTCTGTAGAACAAATTTTTTCACTTAATTTCATTCTCCTGGATTGGTATACGTGTTGCTATAAACCAGTCGCACAATGATTGTATTCGATAGCGTTTTGATTACAATAAACAGCATAATGTCCTAGTTGGGGATGCTAGTTTGAATCCTACCTGTGAAAACTTTCAATAATCTCAATTTTCGGAACTCCAGTTTACCGTTTCTCCCCAACCAATTTATTTCGAGAGCCGCTTGAGGAGAAATTATTAATTTCACTATATTATAAGTAGTTTGTTTGACATCTGCCCCTCCGGTTCTTCCGAAGTACACAATCTAAAACAAAGTTCAGTTGAATGATCATTGATGACGCTTATGTGAGCACATATGTCTTTGAAAGAAAGTCGTTGAAGTGAATACTCTGTAACGACCGAATTCAAAAGTTGGAGAGAAATTAAAAATACTTACATTCACATATATATATATATATATATCATTTCATTTCATTTTCATTTCATAACATTTTTTTTATTCTTCCTTCAAAGTATAATACAAGAAAACAAGTAAAAAACACAAATAGTATGAGGATACACAAATAACACAATATAATATAACACAAATAGGATGTTAATTTTGTAAGATCAAAAATAAAAAAATGAATGGAGAAGAAGCCCGCGTAAGAACTCAATCTTGTGTGCGGGCAATATCATTGAAAATTAATATTTATGTTTATGTTGACGAAACTGAAAAATTGAATCCATATATTCTACTATCCTCGATTTCTAGAAATAATTAGAGAAGAAATTCAAACACACAAGTATAAATAACAATACAATAGATTAGGCTTGGAGAATATCCATACAAGAAAAAAGTGAATACAGAACAAAATACATAATAGTATATGGGTCGTTCTTCGAAAATGTGCCATTCTACAATTGAAAATAAATTAGGAAAAAATTGACTTTATTGATAATTTCAAATTTTGAGAGGGAAGATAAGGAGTTGGTTGAACAGATTTTTACACTAGCAAAGATGGTTGCACTCATTTTCCATTGTTACATCCATTGTTGTATTTTTGGAACCTTGGTAATGATTTTCCAAGACATGGTAATGACAAATGATGACAAATGCACACAATCAAGTTTTCTGTTTCAAAAACAAATGTTTTATTGATTAAATCTATGGATTAGTCATTAGCTATAGGCTGAAGTTCTGCCTATTCATCTTCCTATTCATCTTTTATTCATCTTCTATTCATTTTCATCTTCATCTTGCCTATTCATCTGCCTATTCCATCATCAAACGGTTCGCGTCCTCATATCCGTCAATAGCACAATATCTAGATGTGGTTGGGGAGGGTTTTCCCAATAAACACAAGATATCCTTTTCTAAAATCTCCTGGCGATCGGGAGAAGTTGGCCATGAAAATGCATTGCGATTAACGGCATTACCCGCCATAAAATTGACCGTCAGTGTACCCATCACTTTTGCTTCAACCAAACCTAGAACAAAATATTCACATTAGACTTACTCAATGGATGCAGAATTGCCAAGTTTAAACTATGATATAGCTTTCATCAAAAATTAACACTGTGTTACCTGGGAACCAGTTATTTCCATAGATTACAGCAACCCAATCTCCTACTTTTGCAATAGGACCTTGGTTCGAGACAGTTTGCTGGACACTTTGCTGGACACTTTGCTGGACACTTTGCTGGCAAGCTATTTAACAAAAAAAAAAATATTATATTTACAGCAGAGTTGAATTTAAAATATCATAAATAGGCCTATTATCTTTGTCATTACCTTTGCTTTGACGTTCAACGTCCCACACACCAAGGGATCCATACGTCGAGCATACTTCATCAAATGGGCATTGGAAGCAGCTTAGAGTTCTTAGAGAAATGTAAGAAGGCTTTGCATTATCCCAAGTTATTTGGTGTATCATCATTGTGCCGGTTATTGTTTTCGCGTTTTGAGGCAACTCCTTGTCAATCATTTGTATATCGTCCTCGGAAATGGTACAGATCTTTACCCCAGACACGTTGGAGATCAAAGTTTCGACGAAGGTAGAATAGTTGTTCACATCTTTACCTTGTGCTACCAAATTATCTGCCGTCCTCTTAAGTACGCCTCCAACTCCATCCGCAGCATTCTTGCCATGGCCGGCTTCGGAGAAGTTCCATGTAGCTCTAGTTATATTTGAGGCAATCATTGGAAGATACAATGCAAGCATGTTGAACATTACTTTGTTCCTATATTGTGTCGCCGGACTGTCGCTCATGAAGTGTAAAGTTGTGATAATCGGCGTGCTCTCTATGTATTCTTTTATAATCGGTTTAAGGTGGGCCCAAATGGCAGCAGGATCGTGCCTCAAGCTATCTGACAGAGTACAAAAGGATAGTGGTTTTTCGTTGAAGCGATATAAGACCCCGGTATGCATAGTTACTTGTTGGCGTGATGCACCAAAATGTACCCCCTGGATTTCTTCTGCGTACTTGCAACAATAATTTTCTGAAAAATCTACTAAAATCATTGCCTCTTTTTCTGTCAAATTGGTTTTCAATGTATGGATGGCCTTAAATTGATGCTTTATGTTCAATATGTGATGAAACATATTTGGTATGCCACTATCCAAGATCTCTATTAGTTCGCCTATCGAACACTCAATATTTTCTTTGACGTTTCGTGAAACGTTGAAGCTTTTACCACCTCTTTCTCGAGCTTCTTTGATTAAAACCCACTTTTTGTAGGAAGTTTTCTCAGCTATATCGAAATCAGCACTGAACGTAACTGTTTTATTTTTACAGCCATCACATGCTCTCAGTAGGCATAGCTCACTGTCCTTTTCACATGTTAAGCCGTGAATAACTTCTCTAATGTTTCTCTCTTCAATTACATGGAGGTTGTGGAGTTTATCGACAACCAATTTGAAATTTTCATGCTTAGTGCATAGACAAGTTTCTCGTTCACCCACACGTGGCTTAACAATCCAAAAAGGTTTCACTTTGGCAAACGACGAGTACGACAGTTTAACGTCTAAGTTCAGAGCTAGAAACTTTTTATGCAAATTGTATAGCGTGTCATTGAGCATGCGCAATTGTTTCTTCTCTTTATTTCGGGTGATGCAGTCCTTTTTTCCGGGGCACAACCTTGTGTTATCTTCTTGCTCCAAGAAGTCTAGGATTTTCTTCTTCAAAGTTTCAGTAATAGCCCTCTTATTCTTCCTCAATGAGAATGTTGCTAATCGACGATGGATTTTTGCTTTAAAAAATGAACGTGCTTCTGACATGAGTTTATACCGTTTCAAAATTACCGCCCCACCCAAGTACTTGTGAAATTGTTGCTTCTCTTTATTACCTTCACAATTTTTTAAACTTTCACAAAGGGCCTTGTGTACTGACGCACCGACAAAGAGTGCTCTCCGTATTTTTGGTGAAATTCGCTGACCACGAACTAGTTTGTTGACTTTGGTCCGAGGCGAAGGAGAAGATACGTTTTTGGGCTTTTGGAGCATCCGAGCACATCTCTTCTTGTACTTCTCAACACGTTTTAAGGCGTGGGAAAGTTTGTCATTAGCCTCTTGCAACTTTCTATAAACTCTTGAGCGGTCTTTCCGAACCTTCTTACGTCCACATTGTCGCCTAGATGTGGACGCCTGAGGGATTGCCAGTGGTAAATTGGGTTGCAGTAACTCTATGGCAATGGTAGGTGGAGTGTCAGGTGGAGTGTTATTAATTAGTTGGTTGTTGATCTCCTTCTCACGCTGCATTTTTTCTCTGTATCTCTGAGAATTTTGCCTCCAATTTTTCCGCTGCTGCTTGACGTCTCTTCTCGTCTTTTCACCAACTTTCCTCAGCTTTCCTTCACTAACTCTCCGCTTATATCTTTCGGATTCTTTTTTTCTCTGCAGCTCATTTGCAATAGGATCCTGTTTAACACGTTCTCTGTAAATTCTTTCTCTTGCCCTCTTCCTTTCCAATCTTTCAAGCTTAACTTTCTCAGAGACAGGCCTGACCTTACCCATGTTCAACCTGAAATGTTTAAAACATTCAATAAATCAGCCCAAGTAATTTATTCTATTTAAAATATCAATTTAATAATTCATCAATCTGATAAATGTAATAATTCATCAATTTAGTGAATGTATCAATTTATTAAATTTATTGATTTATTAAATTTATCAATTTATTTAATTTATTAATTTATCAAATTTATCATTTTGTTGCATTTAATCATCGATTAAATGACTTAATCTGAATCAATAGCATCATAATTGCAGAACCAGTCATTCCCACAACATTTCCATCATTACCAAGGCATCTATATTTTCCAACTATGTTGTGGTAATGATGGTTGTGGTAATGACAGATTGTTTAATGATATGATTAATGTTTAATGACTGAATGATAGCCATGTGGCTTTAGTTGGAAAAGTGAGGTTATGTATTTCATATGATGCTTATAAGAGCTCGAATTGAGTGCAATTTTTTTTTTGAAAAAGTGAACTGATATCATAAATATTTGCACCTTGGTAATGATATTGAATAAACATATTTTTTGATAATAGTTACCTTTTTATTCACAGAAATTGGACGTTGACACTATCTCGATACTTTCTCTGAAATCAAACTGAAGTCACTGCCACCTGATAATTACAAAATCACTTCCAAACTAAATGTCGCCAACACGAGCTCAAAAAATGCACTAGAAGCCGTGCCTTGGTAAATGATGCAAATCCCAGGGACAGAATTTGAGGTCCCATAACTTTTTAAATACTTACTTTAAATTTCCAAAAATCATTACTATTATTCTTCAACATCTTGGAAACTTAATACTTTCACCGATGTTCACATCAAAAAAATGAGAGAGGAACAAAAACAATAAGTCATTCAAAAATGGTAGCTAGGGACAAGCCTTGGTAATGATTTTATGGGTATTAATTAATTATTTAAAAATTGAAATATATAATTTATATTTTCGAAAAGTACAGAAATATATGCACAAAGACTTGATTAAAAGTTGTACTTTTTTCATTTTTTAATTCAATCGACAATAGCTTAGTAATTGGATAGGGACCTGAAATGGCACATTTTCGAAGAACGACCCATATATGAAAAAAAAAAATGAATAAACTTAGATAAGGACGTACGCACGTTTGAATGAATGAATATAGCACACCCAAAATGCATGCGAAAAGATGTCAAGAATAAATAGATCTGATGAATTCAAGAATTTCTTTTTTGAATGAAGATAATTTGGAAAATTGACAGGGATTTCATTGAATATTCTAGGGCCCATGTAGTCAATGTGTTGCTGACCAATTTGTTTATTCCTTCTGGGAATAAAAAGTAAATGAGGACCATACCCACGTGTGTTATATCTATCTACTAAGTTTTGAGGCGTTTTGAAGTTATTGATATTATTATAGATAAAGACTAACGAATTTTTGATGTATAGTTGTTTCAAGCTTAGAACATTTGTTTCTGAATAAGTTGAAAAAGATGGATATGATTTAGGTGCAGAGAGTATTACTTTTGATATTAGCTTCTGAACAGTGTTTATTTGCCGAAGATGTGAATTGTTCGCTCCTCCCCATCCAATTATACCATACTCTAAAAGTGATCGCACTAATGTTTTATATATCAATATCAACATGTTTTTAGGTAGCAGATGTCGAAGTCTATAGAAAATGTAAATAATATTTCTTGATTTAGTAGCTGTGGCGTTTATATGCTCACACCATCTCAGATGTTTATCAACGACTATTCCAAGATATTTTGTGTAAGGGCTTGATTCGACTGTATAACATGCACAATCTTCATTTATTTGGCATTGTTCTGAATGGAGCTTTAAAGTGAATTTATTATCTGGATCAGTTTTTGAATCAACAGTTATCGGTAAATACACAGTTTTAGATTTATTTAACGTTAGCAAATTTATATTAAGCCAGTGGTAGACGAACTGTGAGGATTTATTTGCGGTTTCGTATACGTTTTCCCATCTTTCTCCCACAAATACCAAGACAGTGTCGTCGGCATATGCTATTATTTCTCCTTCTATGTCCAATTCACAGAGGTCATTAATATATATTGAAAACAAAACCGGACCTAACACAGTTCCTTGCGGAACACCACAGTTAATAGTTTGTTGCGTGCTCAAAGTGTTCCCAAGTTTAACCATCTTTTTTCTATTTGATAAGTAATTTTTGAAAAGTTCTAAAGGTGTTCCTCGAATGCCAAGTTTATCCATTTTATTAAGAAGAATGTTGTGATCTACCGTGTCGAAAGCTTTTGCTAGATCTAGAAAAACAGCCAACGCTTTCTTACTATCATCCAAATATTTATATAAGAGGCTGGTTAATTTATATATGGCATCATTAGTACTTCTTTTGGGCCTGAATCCATATTGATTACGAGATAATATATTTTTAGAATCTAAAAATTTCATCAATCTAACTTTAATACATTTTTCTAGCAATTTTGACAAGTGGGACAACAAAGATATAGGTCTATAATTTTCTGGTAGCGTACGGTCATTGCTTTTGTAAAGTGGAATAATGAGTGCAGTTTTAAGATTTTCTGGAAATATACCGGATTGAAAGCAAATGTTGAAAATATGAACAAGTGGTCCACTAATATATGTACTTGCTAATTTAATTGTGTTAGCTTTAATATCGTCAACTCCAGTTGCTGTGTTGTCCTTCAACTCTCTTATGATATTCAACATTTCAGTTTCCGACACTGGACCTAGAAACATGTTATGATAGTTTATATTTTCTCTTCTGTTAGATGGAGGTAATTGTAGTGGAACGTTATCAGCAGACGGCATTTCTCTGTTTGAATTAATTCTTTGCGATAATTCCCTCCCCACATTAGAAAAATAGGAAACAAATGAATTAGCAATAACTTGAGGGTCATGTGCAGTAACGAGCTGTTGATTGTGTATCACAGACAGTTCACTTATAGGCAACGACACTTTGGAGTTGGTGCGAGCTATTTCGTTAATGATGTTCCAGAGTTTTTTTGGATCATTTTCCGAATTATTGATTTTATTTGAAAAAAAATATATTTTTGTCCTATATATAAGTTTATTTAGGAAGTTTCTGTATAATTTGTATTTATCTTTGCGGATTTTAAGCTCCACGATGTTTACATCAAACTGTTTTCCCATTTTTATTATCTTTCGATGCATATTATCACGTTTCCTTATTGATACTATCAGACCCTTAGATATCCAAGGTTTCAATTTACGATGTTTTGAATTAGTTCCAGGAGGAGAAATATCTGTAGCTTTATCTATATGCCCTTTGAATGTCCTAATAAATACATCTAAAGCCAAATTAACGTTTGTTTCCTGTAATGTTTCCAACCAGTTCTCATTTCGTAATAGCATTAGGAACTTTTCTTCATTCATGACTTTTTTACGTATAGTATTATCTACTGATCGTTTTGAATTTGTATTTTTGTTTTCGTTGAACGTTAGGAATATAGGATAGTGATCAGTTAGCATACATCTATATACACCTGAAATGGTATCTGTTCGCTTACGTGATTTTGAAAATATGTGATCTATACATGTACTGGATCGATCAGTTTCTCGAGTAGGGTAGTTTATGCAAGATGTATAGCCATTTGAATAAAGTAAATTTAGGTAATCATTTTGCATTTCATTGAGTCCATTTCCTAGAATATTTAAATTGATATCACCTATTATTATATCGTGAGTAACAGAGGCATTATTTCTAAGCATGTTATCCAAGTCATTGATGAATAACTGTATATTAGTAGAAGGAGACCTATATATTGCAACAATAGAATATGTTTCATTGTTACGTTTGAAAATAATACGAGCAGCATTTGCATTAACTAAGCTATCTTCAATTACAACTTTCACATTTGTTAATGAAATATTATTAATAAATATAAGTATTCCATCACAAAATGAATGACAAGAATCAAAATAAAATGTGCTATAGCCAGAAATCGGCTCATTTACTTGCAAATGCGTCTCAGTCAAAACAATTATATCAAATTTGATTTGAAAGAAAGTTCTTGAAGAAAGACACATAATTCGTCAAAGTGCTTTTTTACACTTCTTATGTTAATATGTAATATTTTGAAGTCTGAATTATTTTTACATAGTTTATTTATGTCCTGTACATCAAAACAAACATGAGTGTTTAGGGTGTTATCTTCAACTAACGTGTCCAACACATGATTCATGAACAGTTAATTGATACGTATAGTTTACAGTACCGGTGTCGCAGGGACCTTATACCCCCGTGTTCTAGTACCCCCCGGTATTCCAGCTCTAGTGTTGTGATACCCCCCCGGTAATTGATCCCTAGTGTACAACTACCCCCCCCCCCCCCCCAGGGATCCTATACCCCCTAATCGAAACCTGTTTTCTGTGAGAGGGGGTATTAGAACACCAGAGATGGTTTACCCTATAACTTCATTCGTGATTTAAGTTAAATGGGGGTATCTGAGCCCCAGGGATGGTTTACCCTATAGCTGTTATTCGTGATTTAAGTTGAGGGGGGTATCTCAGCGCTAGGGATGGTTTACCCTATAGCGGTTATTCGTGATTCTAGTTGAGGGGGGGTATCTCAGCACTAGGGATGGTTTACCCTATAGCTGTAATTCGTGATTTGAGTTGAAGGGGGGTATCTCAGCACTAGGGACGGTTTACCCTATAGCTGTAATTCGTGATTCTAGTTGAGGGGGGTATCTCAGCACTAGGGACGGTTTACCCTATAGCTGTTATTCGTGATTCTAGTTGAAGGGGGTATCTCAGCACTAGAGATGGTTCACCCTATGGCTGTTATTCGTGATTCTAGTTGAGGGGGGTATCTCAGCACTAGGGATGGTTTACCCTATGGCTGTTATTCGTGATTCTAGTTGAGGGGGGGGGGACTCGCAAGGGTGGGGTTCCCCAAGCTTAATTCGTGATTTTTAGTTGAAGGGGGGGATCTCAGCACTAGGGGGCGGTTTTTCCCCTAAGTTTTTATTCTTGATTTTTTAGTCGAGGGGGGTACTGAGCCCCCGGGGGTTTCCCTATAGTGTTATCGTGTTTTAGTTGAGGGGGGATTCAGCCTAGGGTGGTTACCCATGGTTTTTTGTATTCTATTTTAGGGGGGGTATCCAGACTAGGGGGTTTTACCCTATAGCTGTAATTCTGATTTGAGTTGAAGGGGGGGTTTTCAGCACTAGGGACGGGTTTACCCTATAGCTGTTTTTTCGTGTTCTAGTTGAGGGGGGGTTTTCAGCACTAAGATGGTTTCCCCCTTTGCTGTAATCGTGATTCTATTGGGGGGGAACTCACAAGGGATGGTTTACCCTATAGCGTAATTCGTGATTTTAGTTGAAGGGGGGGATCCAGCCCTGGGACGGTTTTACCCTATAGCTGTAATTCGTGATTCTAGTTGAGGGGGGTATCTCAGCACTAGGGATGGTTTACCCTATAGCTGTAATTCGTGATTTGAGTTGAAGGGGGGTATCTCAGCACTAGGGACGGTTTACCCTCTAGCTGTAATTCGTTATTCATGTCAAAGGGGAGTATCTCAGCACTAGGGATGGTTTACCCTATAGCTGTTATTCGTGATTTGAGTTGAAGGGGGGTATCTGAGCCCCAGGGACGGTTTACCCTATAGCTGTTATTCGTGATTTCAGTTGAGGGGGGTATCTCAGCCCTAGGGATGGTTTACCCCATAGCTGTAATTCGTGATTTGAGTTGAAGGGGGGTATCTCAGCACTAGGGACGGTTTACCCTATAGCTGTTATTCGTTATTCATGTCAAAGGGGGGTATCTCAGCACTAGGGATGGTTTACCCTTTAGCTGTAATTCGTGATTTGAGTTGAAGGGGGGTATCTGAGCCCTAGGGACGGTTTACCCTATAGCTGTTATTCGTGATTTTAGTTGAGGGGGGTATCTCAGCCCTAGGGATGGTTTACCCCATAGCTGTAATTCGTGATTTGAGTTGAAGGGGGGTATCTCAGCACTAGGGACGGTTTACCCTATAGCTGTTATTCGTGATTCTAGTTGAGGGGGGTATCTCAGCACCAGAGATGGTTTACCCTATAGCTGTTATTCGTTATCCAAGTCAGAGGGGGTATCTCAGCACTAGGGACGGTTTACCCTATAGCTGTTATTCGTGATTCTAGTTGAGGGGGGTGTCTCAGCACCAGAGATGGTTTACCCTATAACTTCATTCGTGATTTAAGTTAAATGGGGGTATCTGAGCCCCAGGGATTGTTTACCCTACAGATGTGATTCGGAATTCAAGTCAAAGGGGGGTATCTCAGCCCTAGGGATGGTTTACCCTATAGCTGTTATTCCTGATTCAAGGCAAAGGGGGGTATCGCAGCACCAGGGATGGTTTACCCTATAGCTGTAATTCGTGATTCGAGTTGAAGGGGGGTATCTCAGCACTAGGGATGGTTTACCTTATAGCTGTATTCGTCATTTGCGTGGGGGGGGGGGGGGGGACAAAGGGAGGACGCCCCTTTCACTGGCGTGACTATTCTTGAACAAAGACGAGTGAGAGTTCACCATTGGACTTCTTGACATGTTTGGTATAGATTGATGGAATTATGAAGACACATATATATATTCTGTGAGAACGTATGAGAAAATGAGAATGTAACATAATTGGGTCTGAATATTTATGATATCTTCGTGCGGACATAGTATCTTGTGAATTGTTGAGCATCAGAATACTTAAATCGAAGAAACTATTGAATCGATAGAATGCTAGCTTTATTTGACATTGCGATGCTGATATTATTGATGAATAATGATATTCGAGTTCATGTTACGATATATCGTTATAAATTAACTTGCACTGACATGCGTATGTGGACAGCTGAGGGGTGAACAGTCCCTAGGGCTGAGATACCCCCCTTTACCACGAATCAAGAATATCAGCTATAGGGTACACCATCCCACGGGCTGAGATACCCTCCTTCAATTCAAATCACGAATTACAGCTATAGGGTAAACCATCCCTGGTGCTGAGATACCCCTCTTCGACTTGAATCACGAATAACAGCTATAGGGTAAACCATCCCTAGTGCTGAGATACCCCCCTTTGACTTGAATCACGAACGACAGCTACAGGGTAAACCATCCCTAGGGCCGGGATACCCTACTTTGGCTTGAATCACGAATAACAGCTATAGGTTGAACCATCCCCAGTCCTGAGATACCCCCCTTTGACTTGAATTTCGAATTACATCTGTAGGGTAAACCATCCCTAGGGCTGAGATACCCTCCTTTGGCTTGAATAACGAATGACAGCTATAGGGTAAACCATCCCTAGGGCTGAGATACCCCCCTTCAACTCAAATCACGAATTACAGCTATAGGGTAAACCATCCCTAGTTCTGAGATACCCCCCTTTGATTTGAATCACGAATTACATCTGTAGGGTAAACCATCCCTAGGGCTGAGATACCCTCCTTTGGCTTGAATCACGAATAACAGCCATAGGGTAAACCATCCCTAGGGCTGAGATACCCCCTTCAACCTCAAATCACGAATTACAGCTATAGGGTAAACCATCCCTAGTGCTGAGATACCCCCCTTTAACTCAAATCACTAATTACAGCTATAGGGTAAACCATCCCTAGTGCTGAGATACCCCCCTTTGACTTGAATCACGAATTATAGCTATAGGGTAAACCATCCCTGGGGCTGAGATACCCCCCTTCAACTCAAATCACGAATTACAGCTATAGGGTACACCATCCCCAGGGCTGAGATACCCCCCTCAACTCAAATCACGAATAACAGCTATAGGGTAAACCATCCCTAGGGCTCAGATACCTCCCCTTAACTTAAATCAAGGATAATAACTATAGGGTAAACCATCCCTAGGGCTGAGATACCCCTCTTCAACTCAAATCACGAATAACAGCTATAGGGTAAACCATCCCTAGGGCTCAGATACCTCCCTCCAACTCAGATCATTGATAACAGCTATAGGGTAAACCATCTCTAGGGCTCAGATACCCCCCTTAACCTAAATCACGAATAACAGCTATAGGGTACACCATCCCTAGGGCTGAGATACCCCCCTTTAACTCAAATCACGAATAACAGCTATAGGGAAACCAACTCCAGGGCTGAGATACCCCCCTTAACTTAAATCAAGGATAATAACTATAGGGTAAACCATCTCCAGTGCTGAGATACCCCCTCTCGCTCTTCATAGTCGTCAAAGGGGGTATCAGATCACTGGGTAGGTAATCGTACACTAGGGGTGGATTACCGGGTAGGTAAACCATCTCTAGTGTACGATTACCGGGGGGTATATGGTCCCTAGTGTTGGTTTCCCGGGGGGTATAAGATCGGGGAGGTAAACCATCACTGTCACACCGGTACACTATTGTTTTGTTATGAAATAACTATTCAATAATTTATTGAGATAATAAATTTGATATATTGAAAAAATTGAAGCAGACAATATAAGCAAAACGTACCCATCAGTAGGTGTACACTTTTTATATACATTACCACTTACCGGTAATTGGAATATTGGTGTATAACATAGGAATGGATGGTAAATAATAAATAGGAATGTATGGTACACAGCGGAAATTATTTTAGAGTAGAAAAACATTAGATTACAGTCTCTGAAACAAGCAATAGTGAAATTAATAGGCCTACCTGATTGAGGCCAGCCAGTACATGTAATATGTATGCACACTCATAGATGTATACAATAACTGCATTAGGCCTATGCTTCACATTACTGCTATCTACAGCTAGGTGTGTATTAGGTTTGTGGCAAATAATACATTATTACACAAAGCTGTATCCTGGCCTACCTTCACTTAGGTCCTATAGGCCCTACCTTCAACATGCAAAATAATAGGCCTAAACTTATAACTTGAATATTTAAAAAAATATTCAAATACTTGAAGCAAAGGATTGAAAACTTATCACTTAGAATTACACAGATTGGAATCAACTTTTTGATTTCATTAAAAGATAGTGTGAATTAGGCCTATGAAAAATAACGATGGTCAATGATGAGCCATGCACCAATCAGACTATTTCCTTATGTTTCAAATACCGGTATACCTACATCAAAATGTGAAAAAAACATAGAAAATTGGGGAAATTACATGCTTACAGTAAAATAATAATTGGTAGTCTAGACATTGACGTCACTTACGTCACGACCTTAAGAATATTTAAATTGAAAATGGGCCATGAAAAGTGAACCGATCCAATGAACTGTCTGGTACCGTACTGTAGTTAAAATACTTTTCAAGTTGAAAGTGTAGCCCACAGTCAATCAATTTCCGTTTAAGAAAAGTTTGGCCCTATTATGAAAATTAGAAACAAATTAATGATAAAAGGCTGTAACATTTTATCAACTAAATACCGGAAGTGATTCGAAATTTATAATACATAGGCCTAGCAATTTGATTCAATTTCCAACTAACCTGGTGTGACAAGCATGTCGCTGTCATGCATTGGAGGTAGCCCTTCACATGACAACGGAATCAGCCCCCTTATCATGTCGATAACACCTGGCTCGCCTTTGGTTTTTCGGAATGGGCCTCCACCGGTTTTCAATTTTTCTTGGCGCTCACTGGCGATGGCAGCTCTCGCTTCGCCCTTCAGTTTGTCATATTTTGACCGCAGCGCATTGACGTCTCTTGGGCGCGTGGTCGTGGCATTACATTTTGTCACGATACGCTCCCATGCACACTGCTACAAGTGACATACACATACAAATGTATTAATATCTGCTCGTAAAATGAGAAAAGTCTAGGGCTACTAATGACACGTCAATCAAACCGACCCTTTTCCATGATTTAAATCGTTGCCAAGCAATTGGGTGTAAAGCTGGCCTTCCATGAACGCGGTATTTTAGCCGCCCAGTTGAAAAACGACCAATTATTGGCGAGAGCGGCACATTGTGTCACGGTATACGAGCTAAAAAAAACGCTTAGCGAATTCGCCAAGCGAATACCGCGTTCATGGAAGGCCAGCTTAAGCCTGTCGTTAGGCGAAGTCAAACTAGCCTAGGGCATAGGCCTTGTAATTTAACTAGTACACTGCTAGCAAAAGCTAGTCTTATTCTTAATCTCGAAGTGTAGGTCTAGGCCTAGGCCTAGTTATATGCCCTAACCTAACATACTGTTACAAGCACTACTAGCATAGGCCTACCTAGGCTAGCCCAAAACCAACTTTGATTGAATAATGTCAGATCTGAGTTAGACCTATCTGTATATATCAGTTTGTAGGCATGTATGTCATGTACCTAGCCCTAGGTGATGGGCCTAGGTGTAAGTCACAATCTCAGGCAAGAGCAAAATCAATGGCAATCGAAATAATAACCTCGAAATGAAACTGGTGTTGCCTAGGCCTACATTGCAATCCTTTCTTGATCAACATAAATAATGTTCTTACCTTTTCTCGCCACGTGACCGCATCTGTTTTTTTGTTCTCAATAATCTTCTTGTAAGTTGATACAATATCTAGGAGGGAATACACTTCGTCTGAAGTAAAATTAACCGAACGGGCTTTCTTAGCTTTTGTCGCCATTTTTCTTGTTTGTAAACACTTTTGGTCCATTCAGGTGTGACTTTCGCAAAACAATTACCAACATTTAATACCAACTTATGAATCCAAGTCCCTACCAAAGTCCCTACTAAAGTTGTCTGACTGACAGCTAGCTGTGACATGAAAGAAGCTGGTAATCTCCCTACCAAGTTAGGGTGACTACTATCTTTAGGTAACACCCAGCTAGATACCACATTTGATAAGACATTGTAATATCGGCCCTAGAGTCTCTAAATGATCTGGCATGGTCCTTGAATAAATGATCGCGTCATCTAAATATATCAAAACTGATTTCCCTCTTAATCCTGTCATAATACCGTCATATAATCTTTGCATCGTACTTCCGCTATTTGATAAACCGAATGCCATTCGATTGTGCTCGTAAAGTTGATATCCCGCGGTAAATGCGCTCTTTTCTTTATCTTGTTCTTCGATCTCTGCTTGGTGGTAAGATGATTTGAGGTCGAGCGTCGAGAAAAATTGTGCGCCGCCCAATTGATCTAATGAATCGACTATCTGTGGCAATGGATACGCGTCCTTCTTTGTCACCGCGTTCAACCCTCTGTAATCTACTACTAGTCTGTAACTCTGCTTTCCGTCTCTACCCGGTGCCTTAGGCACTAACAATGAACTACTAGCCCACGGGCTATTACTAGGTCTAATGACACCCTGTCTTAACATATCTGCTATCTCCTCCTCTACTACCGGCCTCTGGCTGTGTGGAATCCTATATGGGGCCTTCTTAATCGGCACCGTTCCTTCGGGAACTATAATCCTATGTTTGACGTTTGGCGTAAGCCCCATTGCGTCCTCTGGCCCGAATAACAAATCACTATATTCACAAAGTAGGGTGGTAACCTGTTCCCTATCTTCTCTACTCAAATGATCCAATCCACATAATTCACCTACTTTTCTACGGTTCTCTCTTTCTACCTCTGGCGGCACTATCTGCTGCTCTGTTACACTGCTTACAACTAAGTTGTCTACTATAAGATTTCTAGTATCTATTTTACTTAATTCACCTAAAATCGTTCCTGCAGAAATCTCTAATTCTACGTTGGTTACGTTAACTAAGCGAACCGGAACTATGAGGTTTTCGCGCTCCTGCACTAAGGCGTTAGCTGCTCGAATACCGTGGACTAAAATTTCCCTTGGGAGGAATAACAAGTCCCTACTGTCCTCTCCTGATCGCTGATCACACAAAGTCGTCAGCTGTCTACCCTCACACATAATTTCACACCTTGGCGGAACTGTTATCGTGCGCGGGGTTCGAACTAGAGTCGTAAGGCTTTCATTCTGTACACTGGATATATTACGCCCGGCACCTCGATCAGAACGAGATAACCGTTCAACAATATTAGGATCTGTCTTCTGCTCGCCCGTGATCATCGGGCTAGAAGAAATACGTTCATCAATCGTAATATTATTTGGCGTCGCGACTCTAAGGCCGCTGGTTGAGCTGGAAGTAGAACCTGTCACAGCGCTGGCGTATGACGGGCGGTCGGCAGTCTCGGACGATGCCGTGTCTCGGTCTGCTTGGGGTGCAGTGACACTAGTAGTACCATGCGGGGACGTGAGATTGCTCGTCAGCAAATATCCCTTCACACTTGTTCCCACCTGTTGCCCCTGGTCGACGTCACGTGGCTCATGACTTCCACGTGATTGTCTACCCCTGCTTTCGTTGACAGCATCTAACCCTGCTACTACGTTTGACCTTGACCGTGATACACTGGCAATGTTATTGTTTACATGTCTATTACAGTGGATGGGACCTTCATTACCCCGATATTTGTCGTCATCCGACTCAATGTAAAACACTTTTATGTGGATGTTCATGTCATTGAAGACTGATCGCAGCATCGCACGAACCTTCTCCCACTGTAATAAATCCAAACCACAACCTAATCTAGGAATACTTATTGAGTTTTGGTTGTGGGCCATTAAATGCTCTTTGAGTTTAAGCACCACTAAATGTAAGTCATTATAACTCGGTTTATGTTTATGCGAACGTTTAGTAACTAGATAATAAATGAAATGGTCTCGATCCTTCACTACACCTACATCGTGCACCTGTAAATTTTGCATTCTCAATTGTTCCGTGTGATTGTATCTATGTCTAAATTGCAATGCAACTCCAGCGCTCATGGCTAAATCTGCTGGTACACAATGTGCATAGTTGTCACTTGATACAAACAAACTACTTGCGAACTCTTCAATAATACAACCTTTAATATTTAATCCTACTGTTTCTACACTTTCTCTCACTTGATTACTCCCTCTCTCTCTTAGCTGCTGTCTACCTTGATCGTCTCTGCATACTTGTCGGGCTCCGTTCAAACGCAACTCTATTATCACCCTGAATCAGGTGCTCTCTATCTAAATCTACAATCATCCTATGATATAGTAAGAAGTCACGACCTAGTAGGCCAGTTGTTTCCATCTTCATACGTTCATTACACACTACAAAATTAAATGGGTATGTCTTAGACCCAATTCTCAATACTAATTGCACCTCTAATAATAAACCTTACAGTTAGCACCTTTGAAACCAACTTCCTCTGCATACAATTCTTTTTTTCCTTTCTTACTTGAAATAATAAGTTCTTTAATATTGCGTGAAATTTTTTTTGCAATAACTACAGGGGGGTTATTCGGCGTCTTTGCACTGCGGCCTAAACGATGACAAAGTTCAATAACTTCTGGCTTAATGTCAGCCCCTACGTAATTTGCGATATCTGTAACGATCTGATATAAGTTCTCACCTTGTGTTAAGGGTACTCCCTGTATCTCCAAATTATAATTTTTGGAATATTGTTCAAGTTCGTTGACTTTACTGGATAAAAACTCGTTTTCCGTTTTCAAGGCGATGTTCACTTTTTTGCACATAGGAACTTCACTCACGAGCTCTTCTATTTTCTTAGTTTGAAGTTGACTTTCTTTCAGTAGCTCACCGTGTGTCTGTGCCTGATGATTCAAATTTTTCGATATATCCTGCAGCGCATCAAGGATTAACTTGATTGTTGCCGTCAACGACTCCAACCCTGGCTCTGCTCGAGTAGAAAGATTCTCACCAATATATATATATATATATATATATATATATATATATATATATATATATATATATATATATGAATAAATGAATGTTAGGGTTTAGAGGCGGGTCGACAGCTAGGTCATTTTACGCCTTTACAATCTGAAAGTGGAATCAGGTATATTTAAAACGTTGGAACAGTTCGATAAAATACCTCATAACAACTTCTCAAGAGCTAAATGATCAATTATTAAAGTGTACAGATCAAAGAACTACAAACAACTACTATGAAACTTATACTACTATAAAACTTACAAACAAGATGACTAGATTGGAAGACAGGCCCCGGTGTGAAAGGCCGGAACCTGTATAAAATAACTATCCTAACTAACAACTACATTCTAATTACTATGACTACAAATACTATGACTAGAAACCCATCATATATATCTTACACAATCAAATCAGTGACTCAACTAACTAAAACATGTATGGTGTAAATGGCCATACATATAACACAGAGACAAGACAAGACAACACATTGGAAACAATTAAAACTTATCCAACAAATTAGCGCGGTTCAAGAATTCAAAAACCTTATCAATAGATTTAAAGCTATTACCAAGAAGATTTGGGAGTGAATCTTCCATCGACAACTGACGCCGGAGAGCCGCGTACTTCCTACAGTGTATTAAAATATGTACGATTGTTAAAACTTCGTCACAGATATCACATTTAGGAATAATCTTCTCATCTGTGAACAGGTACGCATGCGTGAGTAATGAGTGACCAATCCGCAAGCGTGTTAGTACGACCTCTTCTCGCCGTGATCTTCTGATGGAGGAGTCCCTGGTTTCAATGGTAGGTTTTATGTATTTCAGTTTATTATTAATCTCACTATCCCATTGCCTTTGCCATCGACGCTCAAAAAGTTGCTTAAAATGTGATTTCAGATCGGTGCAAGGGACTCTCGGAGCATCTACTCGGTTTCTGCCAGTTGCGTCTTTGGCTGCTGCATCCGCAATGTCATTCCCTTCAATACCTACATGGCCAGGTACCCAGCACAGAACTACGTTCACATCCTGCAAGGCAAGGACGGTCAACAGTGTCTGTGCTTCCCGAACTAGGTAATGATTAGGAAAAATTTGCTCAATCGCTTGAAGTGAACTCAGTGAATCTGAACAAATCAAAAAATTCTTTTCGTGACGAAGTTTAATATGGTTTAGTGATTGAACAATAGCGAACAGTTCTGCTGTGAAGACACTACACATCGGATCAAGTTTGAAACCATATGATGTAGATTCGGAGATAAAAGCACTGCCTACATTGTTATTCAATTTTGACCCGTCAGTAAAATATGTTACGTAATGTTTGTAGTGGTTGCGAAGCTCTTTGAACAGTTCTTGAAAGATCAGTGAGCTTGTGTTATTTTTACTGTTCAAAGAGAGACGGGTGTTACAAACAGGACGTGCGACTAGCCACGGAGGAGTTTTGTGACTTCCTATTGGGTAAACACTCGGGTATCGGAATCTTTCTTCAATCAGGATATTATTCAACCTCAGTCCTGTGGGAAGCGTTGGATTATTTTCAGCTTCGTAGAGTGCTTGAAATCGAGGATTGAACATCTGTTGGTACGTTGGATGCTGTTTGATACATGTAAGTTTTATCAAGTATCACTCGGCACCATTGTGATACGCATGCTAGATTTAGAAAATAATTCAGGGAAAGTCTAAATACTATCATATACGGTAATACTACAATATAAGTACAATATAAGTGAAAGTTGGGTTAAACTATAATAAACCCTCATTTGATTTGTAATTCAAAGGAACCCAGAAATACTCACTTTGATGAGTTCAAATGATTCAAATAATCAAATTGAGGTTATGTTGGATAGAGGCAGGACATTTTTGCATTTTGTACATAAATCAAAATTTAACAAAAGTATACGCTATTTGTAAGGAAATGGACATTTCTCTGACTACATTGTCAGCTACACTCCTTTTTTTTCAAATCGAATGCAAGTGCCATTAAAACCCAAAGTCTTTCATTCCAATTTGCTTGAATAAAATATTCATTTACAAACATTCGTTGGCCACAAGTGGCAGTCGATACGATGCTTTTTCAGTTTGTGCAGTTCAAGCAGTGTTTAATGTCGAGTATATTGATGACAGTGTGAAGGCCTGTATATATATATATTCTTTTCAGAACTTGCTCATGCTAAGAATGTGTCGTAAATAGCTGCTAATAGATACGTACATCAATTTTATCCCAGATCCTTTACATTTGACCGAAGACTTATGATGCTAAATTAAATTTACTACGAAAACGTCATATATGCATTGTGGGATGAGCGGATAGTATTAGTATGGGTAAAAACTGCTTCGAGTGTTACCAATTTAGCGCATTTTATGTTTTTTCTTCAAAATGGCTGACCCGATCAAGCTGAGAATTTCCAGAAATGTGTATCAAAATGTAATTCAACTTCACGCAAAGTTTCATTTTTTTGGAAAATAAATTGATCTTTTAAAAAGTTTAAAGTTTGTTCTCGTGGCTTTGCTGTGAAAGTTCAAGTTCAAATGAAAAAAAAAACGTGGGTTCGTTCAAAAATTCAGTTTGCAAATTATATGGAAAAAAAAGGTTCAAAAAGTTATATGTACACACACATTTTTTACAGTAAATGTCTCAAGTTTAATAGTGATTGTTAAGAAATTACACTTTTTCTAAATTTATAAACACTTTAAACGCGCGTCGCTTCCAGACGCTAGAACAGTACAATCAGTGTCCACAGCCTGCAACAAGTCCCACCACGTCGACCTTGACCTCACGTGGCTGCCGGCTCGCCTGGTGACACGTGATCACATGATCAAATCCCCAACAGGGAATATCAGACATTCGGGATAGACCGTCAAATAGTCGATCCCATACGGCATTTGGACGAGGAAGTACGGATAGTGCGATCGTGTCGAATAGGATTAGGAGTGACCTCATGAACTTTCAAATGAACGTTTTATTCCGTTAAAGATCACCGACAAATCGAACGTGAAGAAAGTTCAAGATCGTCGACTGTAAATGTAACTCGTTCATTGAACAGCTCAGAAAATACGAATGCGTTGAATTTGAAGTTCATCACCCAACTCTGATTCTATGGTATGTTGGTATCACGTATCGTTGTTTACAGGTAGTGATGGGCGCATGGGAATGTTCCCGCTAAGGGAATAATTCCTATGTTTGTATAAATTCCCATATTCAGGGGATTTATTTTTTGAAAAATGAGTTCAGCAGGTAGATAATTAATTAGATGAGTCAGCAATTTTCCTACTTTGTGTAGGTATATATTATTTTTATCTATTTTCATTTGTTTTTCGAATGGTGGTTTTCAGAATCCAAGACCGTACTTTTGGTGGTAGGAATGTCTTGGCAGGCCTCAGACGAGAAGATTTGTAGTAGGCCTACCTTTTTCGTTTTTATGTCATGTTTTGTGGTTATATCTCATATGGACTGAATACCGATAAACAAAAAATTTACACCAAAAATTTAAGTAGGCTCTATAGTTTTTTATTCCTTCGTATCCTTCCTTTTTCATACTTTAGTGAGTGTGAGTAAGCAGAAAAATATATTCCCGGGGAAAATTCCCATTTTGGGAATATTCCTGGGAAAATTTCTGGGAATATTCCCCGAATTTTGAATTCCGGAATTTACCCATCACTATTTACATGTCAATTTCGCACACGAATGCCCACAGCTCGTCAGTTGGGGCATCAACAAGTCCTATATCCGTACGAGATGCGACATACGCATCGTTGCCATTCAGGTAAGCATCCGCTCTGGAGAACAACCTGAAGTGTCCGGGGGAGGAAAATGGCTCACCTGGAATACATTCAAGACACATGTAGTTTTCATAATTGATCATCTTTCATCAGAAATTTTCATCCATTTCTAATATCTTCTGATGTCATGTAAGTTATAAACGATTTTATAAACGATGAACGATTTTACTATTATTTTAATATTAATATTATTCAATATTACTAGAAAAACGCCATATATGCGTTGTTAGACGAACGAATAGTAATAGTATGGGTAAAAATGGGTAAAAACTGCTTCGTGTGGTACCAATTTAGCACATTTTATGTTTTTTCTTCAGAATGGCTGACCCGATAGAGCTGACATTTTTTAGAAATGTGTATCAAAATGTAATTCAACTTCAAACAAAATTCCAATTTTTTGGAATATAAAAATATTTTCTTTTTTCTTCCGCCATGTAATTCTGATGGGTATTTCTGAAATTTCTGAAATTCATAAAAAAAAAGTTACGCCCCAATGATGCCACAAAACTATACAGATCTAAGTTAGATGAGGAACCATATTGAAAAGAGGTTTAAAGTTGATAGCTGTAGTCGTGTGACCTGTGGAGAACCGACAAAAAAACATGGAAAAAAAGAAAAAAGAAAACCATGAAAACGAACACCAATTTTGTTTAGTATGTCAAATTGAATCCTCGCTCAAGCCCTTCTAATCATGACTATGAATCCCATATCGCCTAACTGTCACAAAAAATGTGTATTTTCAAGCGTATACGCCAGAAACCAGGCGATTTAGGAAAAAATAGTTATTGCTCTCATCATCTTCAAGGTATTAAAATTGTGTTTCCTCTTTTTTTTTAAATTTCGATGTCTCATACCATTCCAAAGTTATCGCCAAAAAACTTATCGCCAAACATATACGTATGCCCGGTCAGAACGGCGTCTAAATGACTCCTTTAATTTTACATACAGTAACCATCCTAACTATCATCTACATCCAACATCAAACAATAGTGAAAATCAGAAGAAGAAGCTACATGAAGAGAGTGACTTTTTAATATTGAACCCTAAGAAATCTGTAAGTACTCAACTAGACCCGATACAGTAGGCCTAAGCTTTGAGCCATGCTACGCACGAGTCAATCCAAGTTTGGAATTACCCGAAAAAACAGATATAAACCCTCAACCACACAAAGTGTGTGTTGAATTATTCAAAAAGTTAAACGACCTCATACGTGATATAGAACATCTGAAAGCCGATATAAGGTCTCTATTATTCGAAAACAACAAAAATTAAGCACAGCCAACTACTTTACCGACCTGCAGCAGTTATGCATCGAAAACTCGCAACAAGTTGTTGACTGCACTTACCGACAGTTCCATACCAACTTGCGGCAACTCCACACCAAATCCATTGGAATCGAAGACCAGTTCTACCAGTACCACGCCCCCTAAAAACTTAATCCTTATCTTGTCTGATAGTCACGGACGTCAGCTCGCATCCCTCTTACATCAAACCAACAGTGATATTGCGAAGAAGTATAAAATAGAAAGTCTAGTCGAACCAAATGGTAAAATTGATCAAGTTCTTGATGAAACAACTAAACTGTACAAATCCATGACTAGAGCTGACTTCTTCATCATACAGGCAGGAACCAATAACATACCACACACTGCAACACAAGTCATCACAACTCTGCTCAAAGTGATTCCCACACTCATCCATACCAACATAATCTTATCAACCATCATCCCCCAACCTAATACTCAAGATCACTATACAACGAAGTCCATCAAAATCATCAACACCAACATCCGAAATCTAACAACCTTTTCCCCCAACAAATCAATATTAGAAACTGATGACCTTGATCCAGCAAGTTTTGCACCCAAAGGCATACATCTTGACATAAGAGGAAAAACAAATATATGCCAAACAATTGCCCGCACCATAATGCACGAGTTCCTCCACAGAGCCATACCCACACCAAAAGACACCGCCGAAATCACCATGGCAAATGCCACATGCTCACCAGTCAAAATCCTAACAATGGGAGACGCCAAAGCCCTCACTCCTACATCAACCACCCACACCCCCTCACTGCTACGTCAACCGTCCACACCCCCCTTGCTACGACCAGTGCCAACACCCACACTATTTCGTCAGCCGGAGCCCTCACTGCGACGCTAGCTGCTAAAGCCCTCACTGCTACGTCAACCTTCCACACCCTCCTTGCTACGACCAGTGCCAACACCCACACTGTTTCGTCAGCCGGAGCCCTCACTGCGACGCTAGCTGCTGAAGTCCTCACTGCTACGTCAACCGTCCACACCCCCGCTTTTGAGCCCAGAGCAATTATTTACTCCCTCAAAGGATCCGAACACCTTGACGTGGTGTGGGGGCTTGTGTGGCCCAGTGATCCCCAGAGCTATCGTCGGGAGCAATTTATTTGCTCCCAGCAGGGTCACCCATGGCGATAAGGTCTGGGATGAGGGTCCAGACTAAGTTCGGACCGTCGGTCGAGTGGGTTCCTTTTGGTGACCGGAGTATGTGGGGGGGAGTTCTGATCATTGAATGGTTCTTCTCACTTCTTTCCTTCTCTTTTGTCTTCTTTCTTCTCTTCTTCTCTTACTTTCCTTCTTCTTGCCGGCTCCCTCCATATGCTTGAATCGCCCACATCTGTTGACAAAAATGGCAAAGTACAAGGACATGAACCTAAGCTCGAGGTGTAAACAATCGTGCCGAGGAGCTGAATGGCTACGAGTTAAAGTAGTTTCGAACGATGAACTCTGGACACATGGCGACCTCCAGTTTTACCATAGCCCTACTCCCACAAGCGGGGCTCTGTGGGAGTGGACATTTACTTCCCTAGCTACTCGTGGGACCAAACATGAATACTTTCAACTTCAAACCCAATTCCTCCCCCCCAAACAACAGTGAAACATTGACTTCACCAAGTTACCCTCCCAAGAAAAGACAACGATCGCTTTTCGAATCAATCGTTTCCAGAGAACAAGTCCTTAAAAATATTAACGACAATGCCAAGCCACCTTGCCCTCGATTCCTGGTCATTGAACGGATGGAAGAAAGAAAATCGTTTGAAAATGTATCTCCCTTTAGCATTGAGAAAGCTATTTCGGGCCTGGCTGGCTCGGTTAGAAATGTCACTAAGATCAAAAACAGAACTCTTCTTCTTGTTGAAACCGCCAGCGACGTCCAATCTAACCTCCTTTTGAAAACCACACAATTTGAAAATCTGTGTCCCGTTAAAGTGACTCCACACCCCTTCCTCAACTCGTGTAAGGGTGTGATCAGCTGCTTCGACTTGCTCTGTTGTACAGAAAACGAGATCAAGACTGAGCTCGCCAATCAACATGTTTCCGATGTTTACAGAATAACTCGTCGTAACGATGGCGTAGAGATACCAACATCAACTCTTATCTTGACTTTTTCCACTACTTGCATCCCATCGAAAATAATGGCTGGATATAACTCGATCAGAGTGAGACCTTATATCCCCAATCCAACCAGGTGCCATAACTGCCAAAGGTTCGGACATACAAGAGTTAACTGCAAAGGAAAACCTACTTGCGTCAACTGTGGTCTTGATGACCACACCGGAGAGCTGTGCGTGTCCGAACTCCATTGCGTGAACTGCGATGGTGGACATGCTGCGTCATCCAAGGACTGTAGGAGATGGAGAGAGAAAAATAAAATCTGTGAATATAGAACCGTTGATAAACTTTCATATCCAGAAGCCCGTCTCAAATATAAGCAGCTTTATCCGGAGTCGAGTATGATCTCAACCTATGCCAGAGTTACTGGAGCGACAAACCTTCCTCAAAAATCACCTGAATTGAACGCTCTCAAAGAAGAAAATAAGAGATTGATTGAAAACCAAAATTTGTTGCTAGAAACTGTAGCAAACCAGAATAAAAAGATTGATCAAATGCAGACCAAGATAGATGAGTTATTAGGTCTACTAAAAACGAATATCACTATTGAAGATCAAGCAGTACCGACTGCGATCGAAACAGATGTGGTTGATGAAACCGAAACCACAACCATCGAACAATCGGTTTAAGGTTCTGACCCTGAAAACCAGGGCCCAGATTCACAAAGAATTTTATCTTGAAACATTTTAGCGCTTAAACCGTTCTAAGTTAAAACCGAGATAACACGTTCTAACTTTATCACGGTTTTATCTTTAAACCCCATTCACAAAGAATTGTAAGGACATTTTATCTTGGTGTTCACTTTAACCCCAACTTACCGTGCCGTGGCCTTGTGACGTCATTGTTTTCGACTGTCAACCAGTGTGAGCAAAGAGTGGTACGTCAATGACTTTGTAATAACGCAATTTGAACATCAATTATTGGTTTCCTACAACAAGATAATATTTGAAATCAAAATGAAAGAATAAAATGTTCTACATATTTCTACATTTGTTTTCTTATAATCGTTGTGAATCTTTTTGACGTTGATCATCAAGAAGGCTTTGCATTTTGTTTACCGCCAATTCTGTCAGCTGTCAGTCGAACTTCCCAAATGTGAGGTTAGGATAGAAAAATTAATATAATAATTGAAAATAGGATCGTGTCTTTACTTCCAAACTCTCCCAACATTCATATTTATCTTCGGAACATGATACTGAGTGAATTTGAGTGAGGACAATATCCAAAATCATCGAAATCAATTGCGAGGTGAGTGTTGTATCTCCACTAAAACCAGTCAAGACCGGTGATAACTTTAGAACCAACTATTGTTAAAACTTTTGCTTAAAATTTTTCGTGAATACGAGTTATAACCAAGTCTGGTGATAAGTCCTAAAACTGTTATAACTTGAAACGTTTTAAGAGATAAAATTATTTGTGAATCTGGGCCCAGGTGTACACACCCAAAACCCGCAAGAAAGGTAGAAATACCTCTCGTGCGAAGAAAGATGAAGCTGGTGCGTCGAGCGATCCCGTGAAACCTCCTGGGGGGAGAGCTTCTTTCCTCAAAAGGTAGTAACGGGTTGACTGCTCCGAAAAGCTATACCTAAAACCAAATAAGAACATAAGAGAAAATGGCCCTTTTGCAATGGAATTGCAATGGGTACAACACGCACAGAGAAGAAATGAAACTTTTAGTATCGACTTTTAATCCAGTTTTAATCTTCATTCAAGAAACCCATTTTAAACAGTCTGACTCTCCGCTATTACGTAATTATGAGTTTTATCGATGTGACGATCTGACAGGAAATAGAGCAAGTGGGGGAGTGGCAACAGCTGTGCATGATGGTTGTTTTTCAATTCCACTACCTCTTCAGACTCCTTTACAAGCAGTGGCAATCCAAACATATCCCCCCCAACCCCGTCACATTTTGTAATTAGATGAGCGTAGCGAAGATTTTCACTCAAGTCTTACGGAGCTTTGTCTGTGCGTTTTTTTTTTGTTTGTAAACACTGCACAGGTCGCAGGGTTTGACCGATCGACATGAAACTTTTTTTTATATGCAAACTTATCCAACTTAGAACTGTATAGTTTTGAGGTCTAATCGGTTGGACCATTTTTGAGAAACATCATTGAGAAGTTTCTAAAAACCCCATAAGATTTGGCTGGGCGGAAAAAAATTGAAAAAAAATCTCCCCAATACGATTCAAATTTTCCACAAATGTGAACACAAGAATGATATACATGAATAAAAATTTGGTTTGATATTCGGACCAGCCGTTTTGGAGAAAATAATATAATAAATGTATTTTATTCATCGAAAAGATAGAAATATTAGTTGAAAAATGTTGCATTGTCGAAGTCACGGCTTTCTAGATTCATTGACATCGGATGAAGCTCATTTCAAATGATCAAGGTTTGTAGAGTTTTCGATTATACTTTATATAGGCATCTCGCTCATCGTACAACGCACATCCTGCGTTTGCCTAGTATATACTCACCTGAATGGGCACCAGTGTCGACGAGAAACCTTCAGCGTCTTGTAGACCAACTTCCTCACCCTTATGTCCTATTGGGCGATTTTAATGCCCACAACCGCCTGTGGGGCGATACAATGGTCGACTCCAATGGCAGAGGGCGACTGTTCGAAGAATTTTTCAATGACAATGACTTGATAATCATGAATGATGGAGTTAGAACTAGATTTAATGTTGATACTAATGTAATATCTGTAATTGATCTCTGCGTGTGCTTACCCTCGTTTGCGCCTCTTTTGAATGTGTCTGTCCATGATGATCTTTGCGGAAGCGATCATTATCCACTGATTTTAAAGATACAGACAAACTTTCAACAAGCAAAGCGATGTGCGCAATGGAATCTGCGCTGTGCTAACTGGCCACAGTTTTCTGTTCTAGCTGAATTTGGTGATATATCTGAAAGCGAAGACATCGATAAGAGAGTGATATTAGTCACTGATCGCATTATTGTGGCAGCAACAAGAAGCATCCCTTTAACGTCGAGTAAGCCGCGTCACATCCCCGTTCCCTGGTGGAACGATGAATGTAGGGAGGCAATACTCGAACGGAAGCGAGGTCTTGCAATTTTCAATAAATATCCCACAACCACTAACCTCATAGCCTCCAAAAGATTGCGTGCTAGAGCATGTTTTGTAATAAAATCATCGAAAAAAGCTTCTTGGAACGCGTATGTATCTTCGATTAATTATAACACACCCGCTACCAAAGTGTGGAATCGAGTAAAGAAAATTGATGGAAAATATAAATCTCAGACCATAGCAGGAATAGAAGTTAATGGAAATGTAGTGACACAGCCTAAAGAGATTGCTGATGGTATCGGTAAGCAGTTTTCTGACGTCTCTTCCTCCCACCACTATTCGGCATCGTTTCAGAGGTTTAATAGTGTTGCAGAGGGCAGAACTATTGATTTTACCTCTGCAAATAACGAGGACTCTAACATGCCGTTTAGTAGGTGGGAGTTGGAGAACGCGATAAATAACTCCTCAAATACGTCACCAGGGGCCGATAGAATACCGAACTCTTTCCTAAAACATCTTCCATCTGATTCCATTAATTTTCTTCTCGATACATACAATCTGATTTTCAGCACTAATACATTCCCTGATGATTGGAAAGAAGCAATTCAAATACCCATTTTAAAACCGGGTAAAGACAAAAAATCGCCAAGTAGTTATCGCCCTATATCCCTGACCAGCTGCCTGTGCAAAGTGATGGAAAGAATGGTAAACAACCGCCTAGTTTGGCGGTTGGGAAGTAAAAACCTCCTTTGCATAGAGCAGTCTGGTTTCAGGAAGAACCGCAGCACTCAAGATCATCTCATCCGAATGGAAGCCTACATTCAGGATGCTTTTCTAAACAAACAACATGTTGTGGGAGTATTGTTTGATCTCGAGAAGGCCTACGATACAACTTGGCGATACAATATTTTAAATACTTTATGTAAATGGGGTTTCAAAGGCCACCTCCCCATTTTTATCACTAATTTCATGTCCAATCGTCGTTTCTGTGTTCGTGTTCAAAATGTGTTGTCCGATAATTTTATTCAAGAGAATGGTGTTCCCCAAGGCTCTGTTTTAAGCTGTACGTTATTCGCCATTGCCATTCATGATATAACTAGCTGTATCCGTTCTCCTGTCTCTCCTTCTCTGTTTGTTGATGACCTAGCTATATTCTGCAAGTCTGCGAGACTCGCAACAGCTACGAGGCAGATTCAGATCACGATCAACAAACTAGAGAAGTGGGAAGACAGAACTGGATTTAGGTTTTCAACAACTAAAACTACATGTTTACATTTTAATCGTATGCGAGGACTTTATCCGGATCCAACTATCAATCTTCGTGGAGAAGAATTGCCATTCACAGAATCGACCAAGTTTTTGGGATTACCCTTCGACACCAAACTCAATCGGAAAGCGCACATCGCTCAGTTGAGATTAAAATGCTTCAAATCAATCAACCCATTAAGATATTTGTCTGGTACAAAGTGGGGGGCTGATCGCACCACAATGCTCCGACTGTACCGTGCATTGGTGCGATCAAAATTAATTTATGGCAGTTTTGTCTACGATTCAGCACGAGATACTTACCTCAAGCCTTTGAATACAGTCCACAATACAGGCATCCGCCTGGCCATCGGAGCACTCCGGACCAGTCGGGTGGAGAGCCTGTATTGTGAGGCTGGTGAGCCTTCTTTGAAGCACAGACGTTTATATCTTCTTTGTTCTTATATCTCGAAACTCTACAGCATGAAGAATCATCCAACTTACCAGTCTGTTTTTAATCCTCATTTCCAAGCTGTCTATGGTGCCAAACCAAACTCAACCTTACCAACAGGCATGCGGTTGAACAACTTTTTATTAAGCCAAACATTTGTGTATCCTCGTGCTTACCCCATGACTTACCAGAGTTGTCCTCCGTGGCTGGTTTCTCGCCCTCTGTGCAACAATAGCCTATCTGTGCATAGCAAAGTAAATACAAGCTCACGGGTATATCGTGCCTTGTTTAGTGAGCTATGTTCACACTATAGAGATCATATTTTATATTTCACCGATGGATCGAAAATAAATAATGAAGTTGGTTGCGCTTTCATCGCTGGATCTACAACTTCCTATGGCTTCAAACTTGATCCAACCTGCAGTGTTTACACAGCTGAGGTATACGCCATTTTGGAATCCTTGGAGCATATACAACACCGTAATGAGAAGAAATTTTTAATTTGCACAGATTCTTTGAGCTCCCTGCAGGCCATCTCTCAGATCTACCCTAATACCTCTCTTGTCCAGGAGGTGCAGACGCTCCTGACCACCCTTGCCTCGCAGGATGTCAGCGTAGTGTTCTGCTGGGTTCCTGGGCATGAGGGCATTAGTGGGAATGGAAGAGCAGACGAAGCAGCCAAAGACGCCACAAGTCATAACGAAGTGGATGATCCGAGGGTCCCACATACCGATCTCAAAGCTTATTTCAAGCAGATTTTAAAGCGTAGGTGGCAGAGTGAGTGGGATGATGAGGCAAATAATAAATTAAAAGAGATTAAACCAACGATAGAGCCGTGGCACTCCTCTATTAGGGAATCCCGACGAGAGGAGGTCATTTTAACCCGCCTTCGTATTGGTCATTCCCTGCTCACTCATGCTTACCTTTTTACACCAGAGAAGGTCATTCCCACATGTGATAACTGTGATGAGGTCTTGACAATAAAACATATTCTATTAGATTGTAACAAATACACGCGTTTAAGGCAACAGTTATCAATGGGAGACTCCCTTCCAAAAATCTTGGGAAATGACTGTACGTCAGTTGACAAGACTTTTAGATTTCTCAGACTTGCTAACTTAGTTGATACGTTTTAAGATCTTGAATGTTTAGTGTACCATGTGCCGTCTAGTTCTTTGTGTCCTGTGTGTATGGCCTTTTACACCATACACACATTAGGTTAATTCGTGTTATTAGTTCTAATTAGTGTCCATTGTTATTTATTATGTGAATGAATGAATGAATATTAGGGTTTTACGGCGCGTCAACGACGTGGTTATTTTGCGCCGGTCGTGAGAAAATATCTTTAACAACGAAAATAAAGCAATATATTGAAACACAGGCTCCGGTGTAAAAGGCCGGAACCTGCTGTTGACATGAATATAAATCTAATAACGGTGAAATTGATTATGAATCCGATAAAAGTGAAAACGACTATAAATCTTATACCAATGAAACGACTATAAACCTAATGACAGTAATAACAACTATAAACCTAATGACAGTAATAACAACTATAAACCTAATAACAGTAAAAAAAAAACAAAAAAAAAAACAAAAAAAAACAAAAAAAACAAAAAAAAATATATATACCGGTAAATCTAGTAAAAGTATAAGTGACTATAGACCTAGGAACAGTAAGAACGACTATGAATCTAATAACAGTAAAAACGACTATAAATCTAATAACAGTAAAATCGACTATAAATCTAATAACAGTAAAAGCGACTATGAATCTAATAACAGTGAAAACGACTATAAAACTAGTAACAGTAAAAGCGACTATAAATCTAATTAAAGTATGACAACTATAAATCTGATAGCAGTAAAAACGACTATAGATCTAATAACAGTAAAAACGACTATGAATCTAATAACAGTAAAAGCAACTATAAATCTAATAGAAGTAAAAAGACTATAAATCTAATAACAGTAGAAGCGACTATAAACCTAGAAACAGTAAAAAATAAAACGACTATAAAACTAGTAACGGTAAAAACGACTATAAATCTAATAATAGTAAAAACGAATATAAATCCAATAACAGTAAAAACGACTATGAATCTAGTAACAGTAAAAACGACTATGAATCTAATAACAGTAAAAACGACTATAACTCTAGTAACGGTAAAAACGACTATAAATCTAATAATAGTAAAAACGACTATAAATCTAATAACAGTAAAAAACAACTATAAATCTAATAATAGTAAAAACGACTATAAATCTAGTAACAGTAAAAACGACTATGAATCTAATAACACTAAAAGCGACTGTAAATCTAATAATAGTAAAAACGACTATAAATCTAGTAACAGTAAAAACGACTATATACCTAATAACAATGAACGAACACAACATATTGAAACACAGGCTCCGGTGTAAAAGGCCGGAACCTGCTGTTGACACGACTATAAATCTATTAACAATAACAAACAACATATTAGAAACAATGACCGAGATCAGTCTCTAATAATAGTACAGTAATAACAATAATAAGGAACTTGCAGACTAGAAATTGACTAGATGAGATCATATAGACCAGACTCTCTGAGAAACTGGATAAGTCTATCCATCGCTATCTGTGAGTCCTCAAGGATTTGTGATAAAACAGGTGGCATTTGTAGTCGACGTCGGATATTATTGTATTTATCACATTCAGTTAACATGTGCTTCACAGATAGCGGCGCATCACAGACATCACAGAGCGGAGGATCCTCATGCCTGAGAAGGAACCCGTGGGTAAGGAGACAATGTCCTATTCTAATCCTAGCAATGACGACCTCTTCTCTACGAGATCGACGAGACGAAGAGGTACATACATGACAATTGTCTTTAATCTCTCTCAGTTTATTATTTGTTATTGCTTCCCATGATAACTCCCACTGTCTGGTGAGTATTCGTTTAAACATGTTCCTCGCATCAGATGATGGTATTTGCGTGTGGTCGATATGATCTTTATTAGTGGCTTCTTTTGCAGCTTTGTCCGCTCTTTCATTACCAGCGATGCCAGCGTGGCCCGGCACCCAACAGAACATCACTTCGGTCCCTCTGGCATCCAGCTTGGTAAGTATTTGTTGTATGCACTGCGTCAATTTATCCATTGGGAAATAGCCTCTTAAAGATTCTATTGAACTGAGCGAGTCGGAGCAAATTATAAATTTATTATGATCTACATTTAGGATAAACTTGAGGGCTTCCAAGATTGCGTATAGCTCAGATGTAAATACACTAGCGTGTGGACTTAGTTCAAAACCTAGGCTAGTATTTCCTAGAGTGAAAGCACAGCCGACAGAATCGTCCTGTTTGGAGCCATCTGTGTATATAAATATGTGGTGTTTAAAATGGTTACGAATGAGATTAAAATTCTGCTGGTATACAACTGGTGGGGTGGTAGCCTTGGATAGCTGAGTCAGTTGCCTCAGACAGACTGTTTCAGGTGTAATCCAAGGAGCTGTTTTTGGAAAGTCTATTTCTGATATGTCGGGTATATGTGTTCCTAGGTTTACAAGCAGTTCCTGTGATCTTATGCCAAGAGGCCTTGTTGCTCTATCCCTTGTCTCGTATATTGGACTAAGAGGTGGTTGGAATATCATCTTATATACTGGGTGGTTGGGCGTACTGCGTAACTTGCATATATAGCTGCATATAAGGTAATTGCGACGCATTTTGATAGGTGGTTCTCCTGCCTCACAGTAGAGGCTCACCACAGGACTAGTACGAAACGCCCCGATAGCCAGCCTTAAACCCGCGTTATGAATTGTCTCCGTACACTTTAGATAGGATTTCCTTGCCGAAGCATAGACAATGGATCCGTAGTCAAGACGTGAACGTATAAGAGCTCTATATAATCTGAGCATGACCACTCTGTCAGCACCCCAGCTCGTACCAGAGAGGATTCTTAAAATATTCAATGATTTTGTACATGTTATCTTTAATTTCTGAAGGTGAGGTCTCCAATTGAGCTTGTTGTCAAGGATGAGGCCGAGAAACTTGACTGTATTACTACAGACTAATGGTATCCCCGCTAACTCGGGAGTTGGAGATTGTTGCAGTCCTCTTAGGCGATTAAAATTGATGAATGTTGTTTTTGCTGGCGAGAACTTGAAGCCCGTTTCGTCTGCCCAACGGGTAAGTCGATTCATCGTCATCTGAATTTGCCTTTCTGCGATACTGAGTCTGGGGGATTTACAAAATATGGCTAGATCATCAACAAAGAGTGAATAGCTCACAGGTCGTCGTATGCATGAGGTGATTCCATTAATTGCAATTAAAAATAGAGTACAACTCAAAACGGAACCTTGAGGACCTCCATTCTCGAGTTTGAAAAGTGTTGACTCAGTAGATCCAAGTCGAACACGGAATCGTCTATTCGAGAGGAAATTTTTAATGAATGCTGGTAAATGCCCTTTAAAACCCCATTTGTTCAGTGTTCGTAGAATCCCATACCTCCAGGTCGTATCATACGCCTTTTCCAAGTCAAAAAACACAGCAAGGAGTTGTTGCTTGGAAAGGAACGTGTCTTGGATCATAGACTCCAAATTAATAAGGTGGTCGAGAGTTGATCTGTTCTTACGGAAACCAGATTGTCCTACTGCTAATAAGTTTGATTTTTCTATCACCCATATTAATCGTTTATTAAGCATCCTTTCCATGATCTTGCATAGGCAGCTTGTAAGGGATATTGGTCTGTAATTAATGGCATATTTCTTGTCTTTTCCAGGTTTGGGTATTGCTACTATTATCGATTCGAGCCACGTGCTAGGAATTTGCTCTTCACGCCATATACGATTAAAAAGGTTTAAAATGTACTGAACGGATACATCTGGTAAGTTCTTGAGCATTTTGTTATGTATATTGTCGGGACCTGGAGCGCCGTCTCTCGATTCTGAAATCGCAGACTTCAACTCCCACAGACTGAAAGGCTCATTATAAATTTCGTCATTACTGGAATTAAAATCGAGCGTGTTCAACTCTTCCCTATTTTTAATTGTTAAAAACTTGTCCGAATAATGTTCAGAGCTAGACACTTTTTCAAAGTGGGTTCCCAGAGCATTAGCAATTACAAGTGGCTCTGTTATGAGAATATCGTTGACAAGAATTCCAGGTATCCCAGTATTCACGAATTTACCTGAAATCTTTTTCAATTTATCCCACACCTTGGATGCTGGAGTATGATGGTTAATAGATGATACATAATTTTGCCATGATAGTCTCCTAGCTTGCTTGATTATATAACGTGCCTTCGCACGGACTTGACGGAAAGAGCACATATTTTCTCGAGTGGGATATTTATGGAATATAGCTAGTGAGCGGCGTCTATTTTGAATTGCCTCTTTGCACTCCCTGTTCCACCATGGGACAGGGGTACGTCGAGTTTTCCCAGTAGTCTAAGGTATCGATTCTTGTGCAGCATGAAACAGTATGTCAGTAACATACTGAGCTCGACTATCAATATCAGGGAAAGTGTCTTCTCGAAATACAACAAGTGTCTGGAAGCGTGCCCAATCAGCTCGAGGAAGTATCCATCTCCTATGTCTGAGCTGTATATTGTTGGGTGCAGTAGGACGTAGAATGATAGGATAGTGGTCACTACTGCACAAGTCAGAGTGAACACTCCACTCATAGTTCAGAGCAACTGAAGGACTGCAAAAAGTGAGATCGATAGCTGAGAAAGAGCCTGGGCCGGAACTAAAATGTGTCGGGTCACCATTGTTTAAAATAACAAGATTAAAATCCACACATAACTTTTCTAAAATCCTGCCTCTACTGTCGACCTGATCGCCACCCCATAAAATACTCTTGGCATTAAAATCACCATAGACAATAAAAGGACGAGTAAGTTGCGTTAAAAGATCGACTAGGACACGTTCGGTGACGACTTCCGACGGAGGTAAATAAACATTACACAAAGTTGTGCGTTGAGGTAGGTGTGTCTCAACCACCACTGCCTGCAGTGGGGTACGGACAGGGACCTCCTCAGCGTATATGTCATTGCGGACAGCTATTGCCACGCCTCCACAAGCTCTATCCCTCGTATCATTGTCCTTACGATAAAATGTATAATTCCTCAAATTCGGAGTATCGGTTATTTTAAAACGTGTCTCTTGTAAACAGAGAACTGCAGGATTGAAATTTGAAGTTAAAAGTCGAATCTCTTCTCTATGTGCATTAAAACCATTACAATTCCATTGGATAGAAGCCATTTTAAAATTTAAAAGGCAACTAAAATAAATCGAAATTTTTTGGAATGGTTAAGAAGAGATAAGAGTTAAAAATAACACTAGACTATATCACAGATTATTAGACTAGATCTTAATTCTACCCTTTTTTGCACCACCCGGGTTGTTATCCGGGTTGGTGTCAACCTCCATGTCTGTGCTGGAGCCAGTTTGGGGTATCGCTTTCTTGACTTTGGCCGATCTCAGGTCCTCCGTACTGACGTTGGACGCCGAGCGGCTCAGTTTCGACGTCGCTCGTGCGGCGCTTGTCGGTAAAACAGCTGCCTCAGAACTGTTATTGGCAGGAGACTTGGCCTCTTTGTTCTTAAGTAGTTTCATCTCAGATTCCATAAGTTTGTTTTTCAGCTTCAATTCTTCATTTTCTTTACGTAATTCCTTTATTTGCTTCGTCTGTTCATCGATTTTATTGGTTTGTTCTTCAAGTTTAGATTGCATTTCAGTTTGACCTGATAACAGCAGCTCCATCATTTTCATCATACTTTTTAATTCCGATTGGTCTGTTGTTGCTCGAACTGTTGTTGGTTCGGCATGTGTTACTATTTTGGCATAGGTTGGCTGATTGGTTGTACTACGTGGATATAATTGTAAGTACTTGGATCGAGCATCCTGAGGTGAGATCTTTTCTTTTGTTTGTATTTCTATAATTTTCTTTTCTCTCTGCCAGGATGGACATTCGCGTGACCAGGACGGGTGGTTTCCTTTACAGTTGACGCAGAATGCTTCCTCATCGCATGGCTTATCGATGTGTTTATCAGAAGCTCCACACCGATCGCACGTCTGTTTCCGATCACATCTGAGGTGAGTATGGCCAAGGTGTTGGCATTTAAGGCATCGATATGGGTTAGGAATATGCAATTTTACAGGAATGCGAATGAAACCGGCATAAATGAATTCTGGGAGAACAGTGGTGTTGAATGTTAAAAATAGCAGAGGTGATGGAGCGAGTATCCCATTTCTTCGTTGGTTAATTCTTTTGATCTCTATTACATTTTGAGTTTTGAATTCCAGTAGCAGTTCTTCTTCAGACAGTTCCAGTAGATCCCTACAGTAAATCACGCCTTTAGAAGAGTTTAAAGTTCGGTGTGGTTTCACGCATATGGGGAATGTTCCAAGTATTTGTGAGGATAGAAGTTTTGTTGCTTGCTCAACTGAGGCGGATTCCAGTAGCAGAGAACCGTCTCTCAATCGTTTCAAGCTTCTTGTTTTTCCGATGTATTGATCGACAAAGCGTTGGATTTTAAAAGGTGAAACGTCACTGAAAGTTTTGCCTTCTTCTGTTCTAGTGACCAGAAGAAATGTAGGCGGAGTTGTCATTGGCGTGGCATTCGGGTCGATGATCTTATCAAACAGAGATGGAATTAAATCATTATTAACTTGGGAAGGGGGGGTGTTAAGGGGAGGGCGGTTTTTTGGGGGAGGGGGGTCGTTTGGGGGAGTTGGGGTTTGTAGTTTTGAGGTTTGTTTCATGTTTGGTCCCACGAGTAGCTAGGGAAGTAGATGTCCGCTCCCACAGAGCCCCGCTTGTGGGAGTAAGGCTAGAGTAAAACTGGAGTTCGCCATGTGTCCAGAGTTTATCGTTCGCGACTACTATATCCCGTAGCCATCCAGCCCCTCAGCACGATGAATTACACCTTGGGCTTGGGTTCATATCCTTGTTCACAGCGAGATCGTCAATATAGTCGTGGGTGTGAGTGATCAACGGGAGTCGGCACGAAGATAAGAATGAAGGTAAGTTAAGGAAAGAGAAAACACAGAGAAGTAAAGATCATGGAAGAGGGTGATAATGATGAATGATTGCACGAGAACTCCCTATGACCACTCTGGTCACCGAGATGGGCACCCACTCGACCAACGGTCCGAACTTGGTCTGGACCCTCACCCCAGACCTTATCGCCATGGGTGACCCTGCTGGGAGCAAATAAATTGCTCCCGGCGATAGCTCTGGGGATCACGGGGCCACGCAAGCCCCCACACCACGTCAAGGTGTCCGGATCCTTTGAGGGGGTTTATTATGTGTCGTCCTGTTTATTGTGTCCTGTGTGTATGGCCTTTTACACCATACACACATTAGGTTAATTCGTGTTATTAGTTCTAGTTAGTGTTCATTGTTATTTATTATGTGTCGTCCTGTGTGTATGGCTTTTCACTCCATACACACATTCGTTTTTAGTATGTTAGTATTGTTATTTAATGATAAGTTACCAATTTTATCAGTTATTTACATCTAGCATTACTTGTATAATAGGTTATTATAGTTGTTATTTATTGTTTAGCGTGTGTGTATGGCCCTTTACACCATACACTCACTTGTTATTAGATATATAGAGATAGAGATAGGTTCCGGGTTTCACACCGAAACTGTGTTTTCATGTGTATCTATACCTATATAAGTTGATTAATAGTTGCGGTATCCTGTGATAATAGTATTAAGTGTAGTTAGTAACAAATAACATTTTCAGTACATTATTCAAAGTTTTTAGATTGTGCAGGCGCAAAATGACCTAGCTGTCGACGCGCCTCTAAACCCTAACATTCATTCATTCAGCAATTATTTAACCTCAAACTACTTTCTAGCTGTTGTTGCATGCTGGCTATCTTTTCTCTTAACAATCCACTAATCTCCTCCTGCTGAGCTGCCCTCTTTTCCTTTTCATCTATGATTATGTTCTTTCCCTTAATCACTTCCTTTAACAATTCAACTTGCTTCAGTAGAGATGCACAGTTGTCCACATGCCACTGTCCTCGGCCTAGGCTCACATCGCCACTCACGTTATTTGTCTCCAATTCTCTTTCAATATCCATTTTCATTCTCTCAATGACTTCTTCCTTCTTCCCTGCCTTATCGATTCCCCGCTTTGTGCATCCTTTATGTAATTCCACCACTTTTAAGTCACTCAATTTGTGCATTAATTGCAGCAATTCTGCCCTGGCACAGGCAGTTGCCGCCATCTTCAATGATCAAATGGGAATAATATTGATAAGAATAATAATTACAATTATTTTATCGACACTTTTATTAAAAAATATAGAACAGCTTTTCCCTTGGTGAAGAAAACAAGGCGTGGACAAAAATCTAGTCAAGGTAAAGAGTGGATAACAAATAGTATAAAATCTGATAGTGTGAATCTGAAGAATCTCTTTTATCGCATAAAATTTGAAAACTGTCCTGATTTGAAGCAATATTACGATTATTTGAAGAAACAGCATTAAAAGAACATAGTAGAAGCTGAGCAACGATACCATACCAAGCGGCTGACAAACCCAAGGTGCTATGGAACATTGTAAAAAAGCAGACTGGAAAATCCACAAAGAAATCAAATGAAAACATGGAACTTTTGATTAACGATAAAAAAGTTGTTGATCCTGTAGATATTGTCAATGCTCTAAATGAGTTCTACATTAATGTACCGAATGAAATAACTAAACATTTGTGTATTACAAACGAACAAGAAATTAATCTTATCGATAAAATAAAATATAATGGTAATTCAATTTTCTTCAAACCAACTAATTGTGTTGAGTTAATAAATATTGTAAGAGAGCTCAAAAGAAGCAACTCCACTGGTATTGATGAGGTTAAGGTAGAGGTAATGAAGCAATGCATATTATCATTTGTACATGTATTGCAACAATTAATAAATCAAACTCTAAATAGTGGAGTTTTCCCAGACTATTTGAAAGTAGCCATTGTTAAGCCTGCATACAAGAATAAAGGGGATACAAAATTGATGGGCAATCATCGACCATTGTCAATGCTCACAATATTTTCCCAAATATATGAAAATGTTATTAAAATTAGAATCACTTCATTCATTCAAAATAACGCACTATTCAACTCAAACCAGTTTGGTTTTCGAGACAGAATTTCAACCATAAATGCAAAAGATGATTGCATAGCTTATATTTTGAAATATAAGCAGTAAAATATGAAATATGGGCAGTAAAAAAGTAACACTGGCTGTATATTGTGATCTGCAAAAGGCCTTTGATTGTCTTGACCACAAATTATTATTACTTAAACTAGAACGTATGGGAATACGTGGCACCATAGCGAATGATCTAATTGCATCATACTTAGTTTCTAGAAAACAAATGGCGCAATTAATACATAACAATAAGAATGGTTCATCCGAAATATTCAACTCTGAAAAAGCTGAGATACAGTGTGGAGTACCACAAGGCTCTGTCTTAGGTCCTTCATTATTCATCCTTTATATGAACGATTTGAACATTGATGTTCCATATTCAAATTTGACCATGTTCGCAGACGACACAACTATTGTGATACATAGTAGCGACATAACAAACGCAGCTCAATCAATGAATTCAGCATTGCACCAAGTGAGCGCATGGTTCAACATAAATAAACTAGTTCTCAATAATGCCAAAACTAATTTAATATGTTTTGACAATAAACATTGTAATAAAGGAAAGGAAAACAGGATTATGCCAAACATTGTGAATGGTTGTGAAACCATAATATCAGTAAAATCGACCACTTTTTTAGGATTAGAAATTGACGAAAATATTAATTGGAACAATAACATTGATGACTTAGCTATAAGACTGAACGGAGCACGTTACGCTCTTCGCATTCTGAGAGACCAATTTAAAACACACCATAATAATGAAAACCATCTATTTGGGTTATTTCGAGTCATTGTTGCGGTATGGTATCATCTTTTTGGGGGGGGGGAGTATCATGTTCCAATTTAATTTTCAAAATACAAAAAACCGCACTCAGAGTAATTTTGAAAAAGTTGAGACGTTTTTCATGTAAACAATTATTCAGAGAGCTTGATGTGTTAACTACTCCAGTTCTATACATCTATGAGACAGTAATCAACATAAGAAAAAATATATCTAATTCTCACTTAAATTCAGACATTCACAATCACATGACCAGATCTAGAGCTAATATACATAACGCATTCCATAGAACAACGCTGTGTCGTCAGGATTGTACTTTTAAGGGTAATAATTTTTATAAGATGAGCGTAGCGAAGATTTTCACTGAACTCTTACGGAACTTTATCTGTGCGTTTTTTTTTTTTTTTTTGTTTGTTTGTTTGTAAACACTGCACAGGTCGCAGGGTTTGACCGATCGACATGATACATTTTTTTATATGCAAACTTATCCAACTTGGAACTGTATAGTTTTGAGGTCTAATCGGTTGGACCATTTTTGAGAAACATCATTCAGAAGTCTCTAAAAAACCCATAAGATTTGGCTGAGCGGAAAAAAATGAAAAAAAAAAATCTCTTCAATATGATTCAAATTTTCCACATATGTGAACACAAGAATAATATACATGAATAAAAATTTGGTTTGATATTCGGACCAGCCGTTTCGGAGAAAATAATATAATAAATGTATTTTATTCATCGGAAAGATAGAAATATCAGTTGAAAAATGTTGCATTGTCGAAGTCACGGCTTTCTAGATTCATTGACATCGGATGAAGTTCATTCCAAATGATCAAGGTTTGTAGAGTTTTCGATTATACTTTATATAGACATCTCGCTTATCGTACAACGCACATCCTGCGTTTGCCTAGTCATATGTAAATGTATGTATTGACGTGCCATATATTTCTACATGAACTATTTTGTAGAATGTATAAATCCAATTGGCAAATAAAGCAATGAAATTGAATAAAACGTTTTGATAAGACGGCCAAGGTGGATCCGCGGCAGAAATATCAGATTTCCTATGCACCGGACAATAAGAAATATACGCCGGGTCTGTACGAAGCCACAATCCTTCGTGTAGGAGGGGATTTACTTGTATTTACACGTTTTGAGATCTTCAAATCTAATTAACACAATTGAATGAAAAGAAAAAAAAATTACTTTGCTCGCTACATCATTATATAATTCATCACTGTACATATCATACGTACTCCGTAAATAACACGCACGTAGGCCTAGGTACCGGTACATTAAAACCTGCTTCACAATGTACCCATACGCCTAGATGAAATTGACTTCTCAAAGGGTCTATATTGATCGATTCCCATTTGCAAGTGCTATGGACCATACAAGAAAAAAATTCCATTCTTGAAATTATATCAGAATAAAAAAAAAAGTTCAACAATATATATATATATATATATATAAATATATGTATATGTATATATATATACTTATACATGTTATATATATATATATATATGGGATATTTTAGCCATGTCGTAAAAGATACGTCTCGACCGGGAATTGAACCCGGGACCTTCAGATTGCCGGTCCGCTGCTCTCCCACTGAGCTACCGAGATATTACCCATGACATAAAAGCCATGAATAGCCATGACATAAAAGTAATATCTCGGTAGCTCAGTGGGAGAGCAGCGGACCGGCAATCTGAAGGTCCCGGGTTCAATTCCCGGTCGAGACGTATCTTTTACGACATGGTTGAAATATCCCATACGCCTCGAGATTGGATCGTATCCAAGAAGTTATCATATATATATATATATATATGTATATATATATATATGTAATTTGAGTATGATGACTTTGTGTTTCAGCAAAGTTTACTGCGTAATGCATACCTTGAGCGGCAGCTTCAGACAAAGGAACTGAAGAAGTTTGGCCGAAAACAAAAAAATTATAAAAATCAGCAAACAGAAAACAACATAGAAACCATAATGTCCAAAATTGAGGGTCAGGCTCAGGAAATGATCAAATTACGGGAGGAGAAAACGAAAGTTGACCGTGTAAAAAAATTGCTAGAGGACATGAAAACGGCAATGACCGAAAAAATCGAAAGATTGACAGACTTGAACGAAAGACTTCAAGAAGAAGTCATCAACAAAATGGATGGTATGGATATCATTCAATTTAATTCAATTCGTAATAAAAATATGCATAGATAAGTTAGAACAAGATATATTTAGATGAGCTTAGAAGCAGATACATTTTACAAAACCAGTGCTCAAAATTTGCATTTAAATGGCAAGAGCCTTTTTGATCAAGACATGATTCAAGTTTCTGAAATAGATGTCGATAAGTCTGACCTGTTCTAATGTTCATGTTGTACATAAATAATATTCGTGGTAATAAAAGTTTGTGTTAGTATGCAGGAACTCACTTGGATTCATGTAATTTGTTTTTGTCCAGCTCTTCTAACTGCACCGATTGCTCAGCCGGCAGTTGTAGCTGTACCTCCGCAGCAGGCAGTAAACATGTCTGAGGTGCCTGCATACCCCGTAAGATGGGAAGAGGGAGGATGGGAAGGTGCGTATACACTGTAATCATGTACAAGTACTGAGATCTAACCATGTTCTATTGCGGCCTGGTTTTACTCGAGTACTAATCCACTCACTGTTGGTTATAGGTAGGAGAATAACATAAGTAACCAAGATTGATAACAAGTTAATCCGATAACTATTGTTCAATCCACTAACTATCAAATCGTATAACTGGACCTAAATCATGTGAATGATGATACACATCATTGAAACTATTCGTAAAATTAGAATAATTTGCAAAGAATTTGAAATTTTTCAATCTCCCAATCTCGAACACTTGATGAATTCTTAGAGAAAAAGGACGTTCACTTGAAAATTGAAAAAAAGCTTCCCAGAGCATCATTCCAAATTTCACGAAATAATACAAACTCTAAGCATTCGCTGCATCAAAGAACACACACCAGAATATTCTTATGAATAACGCTTCGAAGTATAATAGTTGACATTGTAAAACAATTGTTCAGATTATCATGATTGACATAATAATTCTTGAATATTTTATTTTTCCTAGATTCATTGTGGGCGTGGCAACTGGATTGAGGAAGAGGTCTACATTGATGCTGGAGGAGCTAAAACTCCCAAGCAGTTTGTCGGGAACATGGATGTGGCTATATTTTCGACGGAAATCTGGTACATCAATAGCTCTATAACTGGGAGAAAAGCAAATAACGTGCCAGGTTCTGTGGCCAAGGCACCACTTAATAAATTGAAAGTTAAAGCTGTCGAAGGTGATACCAAATTTACAGTTAATCTATTTCATAAAGATTATCAAGCCCTGACTCACCAATTTTCAATGTTTTCATTTCTTTGCTAATTTCTCAGACATTCTCAAATTCTGGATGTTTGAGAACGGAGAAACTGAGTGGGACATCCAAGAGCAAGCGGCTTCCACATGCAAATATATATCTTGCAAAATAAGGTACCTCCAATGTCGGGCAAAAAACACAGCGAAGAGGAGGAAAGATGATGACCCTACTGATACGGAAAATGTTGATTCATGTATTCCATTCTCCCCAATTGCAACATCGACCCAATATGAATTGAACTTGTAAATTTCAGAAAGAATAAATTTTTTGAATATTGAAATATAATTGGCTGATTCACTTGTTATTTACCCTCGGGTACTACAATAATTACGCATTAGCTTAATTACTATATATTCATTTTTCCTGAAACTTGGACTGAATCAACTCAGATTTCGAAGTGAATCAAGTCTTATTTTCTTCTATTGAACGCTCAATTTTCAATACTTTCCATTGTTGAACCACTTGACGGCCGTGGACGCATATGTGCATCCACGCGCACTCACGGGGATCAGGCTGTCGACGCGTATACGTGTCTCACAATTTCCAATATGTTGCATTCAATATCTCAACAGCATTACGTCATGTTGTCATGAGTCTTGTACTTTGTTCTTATGTCATAGACAAAACCACTTGAAACGGAGTATAACCGACTAAAACGGAGTAAAACCATATAGAACGGAGTAAAACCAACTAAAACGCAGTAAAACCATTTAAAGCAGAGTGAAACCAACTAGAACGGAGTAGAACCAACTAAAGCGGAGTAAAATCAACTGAAACGGAGTAAAACCAACTAAAACGGAGTAAAACTATATAGGACGGAGTAAAACCAACTAAAACACAGTAAAACCATGTAAAACAGTAAAACCAACTAGAACGGAGTAAAACCGTCTAAAGCAGAGTAAAACCAACTAGAACAGAGTAGAACTGACTAAAGCGGAGTAAAACCAACTAAGAGAGACTAAAACCGAGTAGAGCCTTTTAAAATTGTAAAACAGCCTAAAACAAAGTAAGAACAACTAAAAAGGTGTACAACCAAGTCAAACAGAGTAAAAAGTAGTATAATGCTTTTAGACTAAAACAAACTAGGGTCAACTAAAACAAACTTGAACAGAGTAAAGACAACTAAAAGGGAGTTCCAATGAAGGACTAAAACCAACTTGAATGTGGCCAAATCACTACTTGAACACACTTGAAAAATCAGACTTGAACAAACTAAAAACGACTAGGAATTTTAAGTCTGTTTTCCAAGTTTGTTTTACTCTTATTTTCATGAGGGTATATATATATATATATATATATATATATATATATATATATATATACAATTATCATGGTGTAACATACTGGTAGATCTACATGAAGCTAGATTAGATGTATAATATATAACTTCAATCCATTGTCGAGTTTTCAATATTAATTAGGCCTACTGCTTGTTTTTGTGTAGACACGATTGTGTTTAATTGTTGCCATTGTCATTCGTATTCTACACATTCTACCAAAATACATTATCAAATCATCATGTAGACAATCTTTCCATTGTTAAAATATACCTACAACACAGTGTTGCTGCGTACATCGACAATCTCATTATACGATCTAACGGTCGACCATATCATCATGATTAATAATAATATATTTGTCTCCATTGAATCCACATTACAATAACAATATAAAACACTTAACGATATGTTACTAAAGGATGTTGAGACATTCCATTTGAAACAATGGATATAATTAAGATAAAGGGCTGCCCATAAATGATGTCACACACAATTTTAGGGTGTGTCACTCCCCCCCCCCCCCCTTGTCCGAGTTTGCCCCAGACATGTTTACCCCCCCCCCCCCAATTAAGAACGTCACAATCCAGTCAAGTATCATCCCCAACTCACTGAAAAATGTGTACGCAAATTTGAAAAACAGGCCTATCAACTATATTGTTTCGTTAGTACATTTTTTTTTCTAGTATCCTTGCAAGGCTTAATTGCATTACGCATATATTTTCTGATCAATGTGAAAGTGTTTTTATGCATTAAAAGTATTTGGTACTTACCGTTGGGTTCAGGCCTGGATGACATTTTTGAAAAATACAATCTCTAAACTCCAACTTTGATCCAAACCAAAGCAAGTTACATTTCACAGTTACATTGCATTAAAATATACAATTGTATATAAACTAGGAAAACGCCTTATATGCGTTGTGAGATGAGCTTAGAAGTATGGAAATGTAGAATTAAGAATATTTGGTCGGCTCAATGTACATATACAGGCCATGGATCACTTCAAAGGTTTAAAAACCGCGGCTGTCTGTTGGTATATGGACCTTGGTTTCCAAACAATTAAACCAGTGCCTTCTTCATATCCATCACAGATTTTAAACGTTTTAATTTATTGGTGACACTTGTTGCTCACATTTAATAGTTTCTTAATTGCTTTTCTTAATTGCTTTTATTGATGTGTAAAAAAGTACATTAAAAATGAGTTTTCTTCGTTGTTTCACATCCGATTGTTCCATAAGTCGCTTAAAATGTGTATGATAGTTCTTCCCACACTCAGTGTAAATTTGAGAGCTTTTGAAAAAAATAAAATTCCAAGTATTTCTGCCCTGGCCTATTCTTATGGGGAATTTCCATACTTTCCGATTTTTTTCCGGAAAATCCGTTCGACCGATTTTTCTGAAAAACAATCCCAACCTATTCTGGTATAACAACAATTTGTAAAAAAAGTTTCGAGTTGATTGAAACTTGTTCCTGACCTGTATGCCGCGTACAAAATTACACAAAAAAAAAAAAAAAAAAAAAAAAAAAAAAAAAACATAAAAAACAAGCCCAAAATTTTTCGGTATATGGAATGAAAATCTTCGCTACGCTCATCTAATCAGGCCTACACAGTTTGAATTTTAAATAATAAGAGTTCACATGTGTAAGTTTCAACGAGCATTTTTGTGAACATGAATCATATTTTTACTATAGTGTCATGACTAATTTTATTGAATATTTTGCTATTGGGAATGTTTTTCTTCACTTCACTTCACTTCAATTTTATTTTCATTATTTCTACTCACAATTGCACCAAAGTGCGGTGGCAAGGCCCTAAACTTAATTAAAAAAACTCTTTAAGGTGGATCTATGAGTTTTCAACATACCATAAAAAGTGTTTTTTCTGCGTGGCAACGATAGAAGACATAATTTTAAGAAACTATTTTGAAGGAAAAAAATTCCAAAAAAAAATCTGGGACATAATTCTTGCTTTAGTGTTCGATTTTTGACCATTTTTCTAGGTTTCTTCAGAACGTCAGGAAAGACGTAAATGAACAGAATTTTCACCAAATATTCTTCACATATTTCTTGATAACTTGTCGAAAGTATTTCATCGATAAGTTCAATAGTATATCAACAGTGATTTTTTTCATGAACGGTTGCATCAGGTGAAAACGACGAGGCTTATATTTTATGAACTTTATAGAATTTTTCGAGTTTTCCGCCGACAACCTGTTGAACACACGACAAGCATTGTCTCTGGCAATTTTGGTGTTTGTAAACCATGTGGTTTAGGAGCAGTACTTGAAATTCTGCATTCTCCATAAGCGCAATGCTAAATTTGATGACCGCTACATGCGACACCGCGGGGAAAGCTCGAACTGTGTCTTGCTCGCTAGCACGTGGCTAATCGGAGTCTAGCGGCTCCAGCCCGACTGTGTGACTCACACTGCATTGTTGGTTGGCGGCAACGATCAAGCCAGCATACTACATAAACCAAAATGATGAATGAAAGTCGGGCAATATGCATCAAAATGAAAATTAGAAGTATTGTAGGTATCGCTTTTGAATATTCTAGAATAATTTGTTCATCATGTTTGGAGTATCTCAGGATTTTACTTGGGCCTACTTCAAGCAGTCATTGAAGAAAATCCGCATTTTGTCATGTTTCTTTTCTTCTGAAACCCGGTAAAAATTATTTTGAATCATACGCACGCACTGTGAATAGTGCATTTGTATGTTCATTATAGCGTTTTTTTACACTAGGAAAACGCCATATGTGTTTCCGCGTTGATGGATGAGCTAATAATTGAATTCTTTCAAAAAGTTATATCAATCAATATTATGCGCAATCGATTGCACCACTTCGGAGAAAACTGATTTTCCAAATTCCCCATAAGAATAAGCCGAAAAAAAAATAGTCAAGTGAAATTGAGACTTCGCTCATCGAATGAAGTAATGACCGTATATATGGAACTTATATCCTCCACCCCCCTTTTACGGAGTTTTCTCTTCATTCGGCAGTTTTGGAGTACTAGCACCTGGCTAACATACAATGGCCATTGTAGAAAGGTGTACAAATTACAATTTTGTGGGGCAAATCAAATTTGTTGCGAAAAAGTTACTTAAAAAAAATCGAAATTCTAAAATCGATCGAGTAAGCAGCTTTCTAGTTGTACAGTTATTCTCGACCTCCCATCAGAAGTCGCATAAGAAAGCATCTCATAATCATCGTGTAAGTTATCCTGTGAGAAATGGGTTGATATAATCAATATCAAATATGTTGATTTCATGCATTTGTTTATTTGCTTTCATCATTTATGAGACGTAGGATTTGGCCACTTTTACAGTTCATTTTGTAAATTTTGAAACTTGTGGAAATTATAAAATAGATGGAAAAATGAATAATGAATAAAAACATGTACGGGTATTTCATGAATTCCATTATAATGAATAAAAATGAAGTTGAAAACCTCCAATGTCCAAGAAATTTGGTCTGTACATATAATTCAAAGTCATCGGTTTCAAATCACATAATATATAGTTGTCATATATAATCTGTAGGCACTATTTTAATTGATTTTGAATGTTACCATGTATTGTTTGAATTTTGTCGCTGCTTTTCATTGCTTTCGATGAAGGCACAAAGCAAACAAATATCCATCAGTAAATGAAACCAAACACGGATATTGGACTCTGTAATCAACGATACCCAGTTACTTATTTTATTCAATAATATGCGACAAAATACTCTGAAGTCTTGATTATGAAAACGATGTATCTCTGTCAGGATGATCGACTATGGCGGGAATCGAAGCCCGGTCTCCTGAAGGATGGATTAGCTTGCTAGCGAGTGATGACTTTTCCAGATCTTATGAAAGTTGATGGCTGTTAGTTGTTGATAATCGGTGACAAGGCTATTCATACATTTGTATTGATAAGAGAATGCTGAAGGCTTGAAACACCCGTCCGCCAAGTGCGTGGGATAGGACAAACTGACGATCGGAAGCTTCATCTTTCGTAGGTAACCCGAAACTGCGAAAGATACAATTATCATCAAGTGTTTCGAATGTAAGTTCGAAACTTACTGTCGTTGATGATATCTAATACGTGGATTCGGATATCCGAGCCATCAACCTATGTCACGCTAGTCGAAATTGACAGCTCGAAACAGTTGATCGTATAAGTTAGAAGATTGAAACACGGGTAATCGGTCTGACGGGTGAATGATCGGACACATACGTGGAAGTAGAGTATATTCGCTCCTTTGTGTCATATACCGCGTGCTATTTTATACAATAATAACAGCTGGTTTGGAAGGTGACAGGAATCTCTCTCTCTCTCTTTCTCTCTCTTTCCCCCCCACCGCACTCCCAATCAACAACTCATTTCCGAGAATTTTCAGTGCGATTTTCAGCGCGATCTCTCGGCAAAAGTTTGTCCCTATAAGTCAAGGAAATACGTTAACAAAACCACATTAACAATAATAACTTGGAAAATATATAAGCTGAATATAGTGTTAGAATTCCCGAAGTAACAAATGACTGCCTACAGTGGGCTTTTGGCTTAGCTCTCACTTGTTTCCATATCGCTCGCTTCTGAAGCGTAAACAAATACATAGGGACTATATCTCCATTGTAGAATCTTCACCTCCATTTCAGATGCAAGTGGCGAGCCAAGATGCTGCAGTGTCAAACATGCGTTTTCTCTACAGAATCGCCGTCCCTATACGTTTCACATTGCAACGTACTACATAAAGCTGGGTTAAATGGATATTTTACGTGTGGTGTTGAACTATGCGGACTGAAATTCAAATCTTACAGTAATTTCACGCTGCATTTACGTAAGAATCATCAAAACCGTCAATCCGGTAGCAAAAGAACAGTGATATGTGACATGGAGGCTGCAAATCTTGAATGCCATATTTGCAATGTAAAACATTTCACTTCAATGAAAGACTTGGACGCTCATTTGAAAGGTCACATAAGGGAAGGAAAAAGTATTAAATGTCCGATATGCTCCGACACTCCTAACCGAACATCTTACGATCAAGTGAATTCGTTCAGCTCTCACGTATCTAAGAAGCACAATGTAATCAAACAATCTGGAGATGAACTTCCTGCAGAAAATCCAGTTGCGAATAATTCTATGGAATTGGAAAATATAAACATGTCACCGACTGAAAATCAAGCATCAAGCAGAAAATTTCCAGAAATGTGTATCAAAATGTAATTCAACTTCACGCGAAATTTCATTTTTTGGAAGATAAAACTATTTTCTTTTTTTCCCGCTGTGCTATACTATTTTTTTTTTTTAATTTCTAAAATTCATAAAAAATAAGTTATCAACCGATAATGACTTCAGTTATCAACCGATAACTGAAGTCAGGTCGGACTTGGGTTCGAGTCCCACATAAAGCACGGGTGTTTGCAAACGTACCTCCACCTATCATCACGTCATCGTTTCATCATCACCCGCTCATTCGTACCCCCGTATAACCTAGCTGTTAGAGGGGTCGTTGAGCAGCAATAAAATTAGAAAAATGTCGGTATTATTATAATTATTATGAATGAGCCTCAATTGGGGAACAAAACTCTTGAATCAAATTTCGATATTATTACATAACAAAATGTATTATTACTGCATTCTTGATTCTATCAGATCACTGAATCAATTTCACATTATTGCATGCTATTGACAACAATACTGGAATAGTTACATATTGTTGGGATATACGGTTATTGTCGTTAACAATCATGCCTGTTGTTATTATTTAGACATGTAACTAGGCAACAGATCGAAGATCTAACTGATGTTTTATTCAACTGAATAAAGCTGTTTTATTTTATCAGCGAATATATTACGTCACTGTTTGGTCATGTTCTTGCTGAGGAAGATAGCTGGGTGGTCCAAAGGATCTGCCGGTAGGTTGCTTATACATAGGGTCAATGAAACATGGTGAATGAGAACCCTCCATTTCGCTGCATGAAAAAAACCAGAGCGGTGCTGAAAATGACCAAATGTGGGACATTTCGAAACACAGAAGCGGTGAAATAATTCAATCTTGATCGTAGTTATTATCAATGATGAGTAAAACTGTGAGAATGTGATACGGAGTTGTACACATACTTCGGGTACATCAATTACTAGGCTATGAACAGTTGTTTATACTTAACAAAGAGCTTATTACCACGTAACAGCGATATATAAAGCGAACCAATCAGACGCATCAAATAACACGTGCGACAGTGAGGCCGTGATGGCTTGCCTGACCGGCGGGGAAATACCACGTGACACGGAGAGAGAGATAGGGTTACTATAGTGTATGTTGAAACACGGCGACAACGCACAACACTGTGTTATTGTGATTCTCAGAGGATACTGAATACAGAAACATGGGTGTGTTGATAGTAGAGTTAGAAGGAAAATATACCACAAGCATTTACATCAACGACTGAGGTAAACTTGGCCGAATTACTAAACATCACATCAACTGTACTGACCTTGTTCCGTTTGTCCTTCAAGGTCTGCCAGCGCATGCGGCTGCCTGTGCGCCACTAGCGCCCCCAGCGGAGGTCCGCCGAACAGATTGGAGGAGAATCCGACGGATTGGGGTGGAGCCACTTTACTCCATTCGTAAGTCACGTGTCACTTAGTGTTGACATCATTACTGCTCGCTCGGAGCACGTCCGTGGCAGCATCCCTCTCCTATTCTCTACCACATATCTCTATCTCTATCTCACTCCTGTTAGCCACTCTTGACCTACGCCTTATAAGTCACGTGTCACTGAGTGTTGATATCATTACTGCTCGCTCGGAGCACGTCCGTGGCAGCATCCCTCTCCTATTCTCTACCACATATCTCTATCTCTATCTCACTCCTGTTAGCCACTCTTGACCTACGCCTTATAAGTCACGTGTCACTGAGTGTTGATATCATTACTGCTCGCTCGGAGCACGTCCGTGGCGGCATCCCTCTCCTATTCTCTACCACATATCTCTATCTCTATCTCACTCCTGTTAGCCACTCTTCCTACGCCTTATATGGAACACGGCATGGTGCATAAAAAGAGCAGTTATATATTTATATGAATATATGTTTCTTATATAGGTATAGAGCCTATGTTCTCTACTTGAGATAGAATTCCCACTATTCAGACGCAGATGCAATGAAGAAAGAATATATTATTAATCCTAAGATGCTTCTCCAGGCGGCCCTTTGAATTTTGATTAATGCTCAGATGTAGTGCCGAGAGAGTGCGTTACGGAAGAATTTAACTGCAGTCTAGAAGACCAACAATTGCGGTATGAAGAGCGCCAAAAAACGAAATACGACAAATGGAAGGAGACAGTGCAACTAGACTTGAAGCAGCAGAGGACTGGACTACATGGAATTACGAAGCAACAGACAACAGAGGAAGACGCAAAAGTGAAAGTAATCGGTGTACACGTCGAGGAAGTGTCAGCCAATTGGCAAGTCTGGGAAAGGGAGATATGTAGACAAAATGACTTCATGATAGGGAAGATAAGAATAGTGAAGGTGAAAGAAAACTAACCAGGAAATCTGTCAATATGATCTTAGAAGTGCCAGCACGAGAGAAGGAAAGCTTATTACAGAATGGATTATTTATGGGTTACTACGCATGCAAAGTAGTTGAGTCATACCGATTGATTAGATGTTTCAAGTGTAATGGTTTCGGACACATAGGGAATATATGCGTGAACAAGCTGTCATGCGGTTTCTGTGCAGGACATCATACATTCAATACATGTGTGAGTGACGTAGCCGAATGTATAAACTGCATGCGGGCCAACCAAGCAGATGGTTCTCAACGGAACACATGCCATCAGGTAACCGACAAGATATGTAGCGTTTTTATTGATGAGATAAATGAGTTGAAAAAAGCTACGTTACTCAAATATAAGAAATAGCAATCAAGCTGTGATGATGGGAAGTGTAGGCTGCTGCAGATAAATTGCAGAAGCTTGCGAAGTCAAGTCAAATCTAGGATATTTAGCGATCAAATAGATATATACAACCCAGACATATTTATAGGCACCGAAACATGGTTACATGAGGATATCGGAGACAACGAAGTAATGCCGGGAGGATATACGATTTACAGAAGAGACAGAGCTACAGTGACATGGGGAGGAGGTGTGGTGATTGGAGTTAAAGACATTCTTGTCTCTAATGAATACTGGAGAGGAGATAAGGAAGAAATATTAGCAATAGAAGTGAGAAAAACAAAATTGGAAAAACCTTTACTGATTATTGCGGCATATAGAGCCCCAAATACAGATCTCAACATCTTACGAGTACTGACAGATCTAACGACTGCCCCTAAATTGGAAAATAGGGAAATCATAATAGGAGGGGATCTTAACCTACCAAAGGTGAGTTGGGAGGGTATTGTTAGAGATGGAGGTCAAGCACAGGTCTTGGTCTCGGCCCTATTGAGTGAAGCTGGGTTGACCCAGTGTGTGAAAGGTAATACAAGGGATGAAAACCTATTAGATGTGTATCTAGTACGGCCGGAAGAAATGGTGGAACAGGTAGAAATAGTTGAGGGGATTAGTGATCACAACATGGTGTTACTTCAGATCAACAGAAAGATACAGAGGAGAAGCTGTATAGGTAAAGTTACATGGCAGTATTCTAAAGCTGACAAACTTGGGCTGGAAAAAATGCTGTTCAGTGAGTTTGATGCCTGGGCAGAGAATGAAGGTGACACAGTTGACCACATCTGGCAAGAATTCAGCAGAATAGTAGAAGAAAGTAGAGCGTTTATTCCAAGGAAAGAATTGAACAATAACCCTGACCCCATTTATTATAATGAGTCCATCAAAAAACTTGAGAAAAAGTGCAGGCACCTGTATAAATTCAGAAAATACAGTGCAATAGAGGAAGCGAGGTTCAAGGAATCAACTAGGGACCTGAAGAGGAAAAAAAAGTATGCTCAGGATCAATACTTGGTTAACCTTTTAGAAACTGATGACAATTGTAGGACAAGTAAAGAGGTTATCAATAAGTTCTACGGATACGTAAGAAGGAAGGATGGTAACAAAAACGAAATTCCAGATCTAGTGGAAGAGGAGAGTGGCAAGATTCATAAGACAGATGAGGAGAAAGCTGAAATACTTAACAAGACTTATGGCCGTGTGTTCACTAGAGGAGGAGAGTTGGTGCTAGACGAGGTTGAGGTGGTGCAAGAAGAGGAAAGGGTGAAGCATAAAGAATTTAGCGTTACGGATGAGAATATTCACAAAATAATTATGAAACTGAAGCCACACAAAGCTGGGGGAGCTGATGGAATAACAATAGATTACATCAAGTTAGCTCAAAGAGCAATCGTTCCGTATCTTCGAGTATTATTCAATGTCTTTTTCAATACTTGTGAACTACCACAAGATTGGAAGGAAGCTACGGTGATAAGGATTTTCAAAGGAGGGGATAAAAAGTCCCCAAGTAATTACAGGCCAATCAGTCTTACCTCCGTGATCTGTAAAATATTAGAAAAGTTACTGGCCAGCTATATGAGAGATATTTTAGAAACACAGGAATGGTTTACCAGTACACAACATGGATTCCGAAGTGAGCATTCATGTGATTCTCAGTTAGCAACCCTAATTCAAGATCTCTCGGAAGTAAAGGCTAAAGGAGGGAGAATCGACGCTATCTCCCTAGATGTCAAAAAAGCTTTTGATACTGTCAGCCACAAAATGATAATAGGAACACTAAAGTCAATGCCACTCGACAAAAGAGTTGTTCGGTGGATAGAGAATTTTCTTACGAACAGGAAGCAGAGGGTCAAAATCGGAGTGGCCCTGTCCTCACTCACAGACATTATATCAGGTGTGCCTCAAGGCAGTGTACTGGGTCCGCTCCTTTTCATTATTCTGACAAATAATCTACCGGCAGGACTGGGATCAGCCGTGAGACTGTTTGCAGATGATGCAATCTTCTATAAGATCATTGAGACAGAAGAGGACTGCGTGAAACTCCAGGAGGATGTAATAACATATGTCGAAAGATTAGCACTCATAGGTCTGAAAATAAACACTAAAAAGAGTGTTGCGATAACAGTGGGGAAAGGAAAGGGAGAGATAGATATCTTCGAGTATAAGATTGAAGGAGAGGTAATAGAAAGAAAAAAGGAATTGAAGTACTTGGGTGACACCATTGACTCAGGTCTCAAATGGGCGAAACACACAGACACCGTCATAAGAAAAGCAAATAAAAGACTGTACTTCATCATGAGAAGTCTTAAAAATAGTAGTAAGAAGGCTAAGGAAAGAGCTTATACGACACTAGTTAGGCCAATACTTGAATATGCGAATGGAATCTGGAATGTCAACAAAGTAACGGAGAAACGAATGGAGAATGTTCAAAGGAAAGCTGCTAAATTCGTTGGTGGAGGGAAATGGGTCAAGACAGAAAAGAAGAGGAGGATAATTAGCGAGCTAATAAAAGAAGAGCTTGAAGAAGAGCTAAATAAACGACACGGAATAACAGCTGGTAACAAAGCTCAGCTAGCTACAAATCTTGAGCGAATGGCTGCAGAAGAGGGAGAGGAGATAGGGTGGGTCACAGTGACAAGTTATAAATATAAGGAGTGCGACGGCAATGGTGAAGAAATCAAAATGGGACGCACTGACTAGCAGGAGGAAAGCGGCGAGATTAGGTGCAATATACAAAGCGTATAGAGGGGATGAGGCATGGAAGGACATTAGAGCAAGATTTGAAATACCCGATTTTAAGGGCAGGAATGATCACTGTCATAAGATTAAGATGAGAAGATTTGGAAAGCGGTTGAAGGATAGAAACTCATTGGTGGATAGAGGGATTGTGGAGTGGAACGGGTTGCCTCAGAAAGTATTTGAAAACTGCCAATCAATTGAAATATTCAGGACACGAGAGTTGGAAATTTTTAGACCTAATTAAGGCGAATGTGAAATATGTGTAAATAAATTTTAGATAAATGTGACATGTGCCACCGAATATGTACAAAAGAAAAAATCAAAGCATAAATAAAGTTTCATATAAATTGTGTGTAATGGTCTACGAAAATGTCAGTATTTTCAAGTCATCAAATTATTATTTCGAACCAGTAACTCAGTGTTAGGGTTTGAGGGCGTGTCAAGAGCGAGGTCATTCTGCGCCTATATTTCAGCAAACAAATCAACACATTTTACTCATACGAATATTTCATTTTCCATAAAGCTTTCTATTCTGAAGGCCGCGAAGAGCCTGTCGAGGCGGTTGTTGTATCTGGAGAAGAGGAGGAGAATGGAGCTGGTCATGAGGCCGGAGAAGGTGAGGAGAATGGAGCGGTTGAGGCGGGAGAAGGTGAGGAGAATGGAGAAGGTGAGAAGGATGGAGCGGATGAGGCTGGAGATAGTGAGATGACGGAAGAAGAGATTGCTGAGGATATCAAAGCGACGGAAGCAATTCGAGCCATGTTTGCGTACCAGATACCTTTCATGGGCTTGAAGAGCATCTTGAATCGTAGGTCCACTCAACACTTGGAGTTAATTAGAGTATATCGCACACATAGACTTTGTAATGATACTAGAGGGAACATTGCTCGACGGCGCGGGGTGGCAGTAAGTCACGTGAGTCGGTGCTACCAGCCAGACGGAGAATATCTTTGTTATACATTATCCTCATGGTGGAGCTCCGAGTCGGACCAAATACATCACTTCATTCATTGATTGTTGTGACTGATGTGGCATAGTACTGAACACCAACTCTTTAATGATCAGCATATCATTCCGCATATTTACATGTGACTCACACCCACGTTTTTGTATTAAGTGACCTCTGAACATCAAAATGACACGGTCTTCTACGGCGATTTTTATTTATAATACCGAAACTTGATACACAACCATGTTTTCCCAATTAAGGCTATGTATGAAAGATAGGATCGCCTGAACGGGGCACCACAAGGGTGAACTCACCAACCCGGAGAATAACATATTTAACAAACAACAACTCTTGAGGTGCTGATTCCAGCGTTGGAAAACAATTCAAACATCCACAGTGGGATGAAGGAAATCTTGAATCTCCTTATTGTCTAGATCTTCTCATTCTCATCTTTTTTCTATCATATTCTTGAACAATTCTCTCCTCCCTTGCATTCACCTTCACTACGCGCTTTTAGTTTTGGAACTCACAATCGAGTCCTTGCCGGGGCACTGAAATGACACAGAACGACCCTGCAGTTACAATGACTGTGATTGGCAAATATCGGTTGGGACCATTTAGTTCCTAAATAAATTAAGTTTGTGCATCCTAATCTTATCTGAAAAACGTTGAAACATATTGAAAAAGTATATAATTCCGAAAAATTCCCTGTGTGGCCAGAAAGGGGCTCTCCATTTTGCCTCCCGCCGGTAATCACTTCGCGGTTACGGGTCTTTACACAACTTTCATTATATTTCGCTTTCTTTCCAAAACTGAGATCGCCTCCACCCATGAAAATGATCTGGATCCGTCCCCGATTGGGCTCCGTATCTGGTGCATACACTGCACCGTAGACATAGCCATCAGTCATCGATACTTATTGATCTAACCGTCACATTTCAGACTGTTAAATTAAATAAATTAATAGAACAGCTACTTATTGCTAACCAATTCGACCGAGAGCTGTACAAATAATACATCATAGGTAGGATCAGCTGGAAGAATTCATGCTGCATCAGGAGAATATGCGAACTTAATTATATTCCTGAACGTTTTTAAACTGCAATCCATGCGGTGCGGTATTGCATGTGCCCCTCCCCTCATCACTGTATTTTCATATAAAAGCCTTGCCTTGCGCTATACTTCGCACATATATTATTATTACTTAGGCCCTATGTACATTTTCAATATATCTTTAATATATATATCAATCTTTGCATGGCGCCTTTTCAAAATTCCTGCCTCCCTTCCTGACGTGATATCCTGGCCACGCCACTGATGAAAACGCCCAACAATGGAATCCTTTCTGATTAGTTTGTCCGGACTCATGGTACCGCGAGAACCGCACTCCTCGGAGAAACCTCGGCATCTATGAACGCACTCACCTGAAGAGAATGTTGCTGGACATTTTCTCCGTCAGCCAGCGTCAAACAAAAGATCTCACCCGCCACCGCGAAGATCTTGCTGCTTTCGATATCGACCCAGAAACCTGGCTGGATAAAGAAGAACGTATTTTAGTCAAATACGTCGTTCTCGAGTTGGATTGGCTTCTCCATAACATGAAGAGTGAACGGCGTGCCAACCTGTGGCCACGGAGGAATCTCAAGGAGAACCATCCCATCATTTATTAGCTTCTCTTTTCCTTTTATTCTTCTTATTATTATTTCATTTTGTTCGGTGGTTTTTGTTTTTTTCCACCGACACATCTTAACTTCTCTTTCATCAGCTTTTAGTCATTATTCAGCAAGGGGTGAACAACTAATACTTTTTTGTACACTTGATTTTTGCTTGATTCGGGTGATTTTTTTTTTGATTTGTGTTTTTTTTTTGTCATAATTACAATGCCGGTGGGTCTATTTGATAATGAAGTTATTCAAATTGATACTGTTGTAGTGTCAAACACCTCACACAAAAGATGTAATTTGATTCAAATTAAATTAATTAGATGAGCGTAGCGAAGATTTTCATTCCATATACCAAAAAATTTTGGGCTTGGTTTTTATGTTTTTTTTTTTTTTTTTTTTTTTTTTGTGTAATTTTGTACGCGGCATACAGGTCAGGAAAAAGTTTCAATCAACTCGAAACTTTTTTTACAAATTGGTGTTATACCAGAATGGGTTGGGATTGTTTTTCAGCAAAATCGGTCAAACGGATTATCCGGAAAAAATCGGAAAGTATGGAAATTCCCCATAAGAATAGGCCAGGGGAGAAATACTTGGAATTTTATTTTTTTCAAAAGCTCTCAAATTTATACTGAATGTGGGAAGAACTATCATACCTATTTTAAGCGACTTATGGAACAATCGGATGTGAAATAAGGAAGAAAACGCATTTTTAATGTCCTTTCTTACACATCAATAAAACCAATTAAGGAAGCAATTAAGAAACTATTAAATGTGAGCAACAAGTGTCTTCCAAGGTGCATGAATTAGATCTTGTAGGCATTTTTCAACAACTGCCATCTAGAAATTGGTGGCGAACAATCTACAGAAGGCCTTAATTCCCAACGCACAATGTAACCATGACAACTGATAGTTGGTAACATCAGAATGTTTATTCAGTCTCATTTGAGATCTTGTTAATTGAAGTCTAATATATTCGATCTAAATTGAATTGAATAAGGTTTAATTAACAACTTGAGTCACGTTCCAGCTGCATCAGGTAATTAATTTACAAAGTATTTCCTTTAGATTTCATACTTGACTATTCCAGTGTTTTTATTGCGTTAAGATGAGAAAAATTCCAACAATATCGCGTCTCTTGCACAGTACGACCGAAATTCTTTCTTCTAATATTTCTCGTTCAATGAATATTATTATTATCATGTTTTTATTGTGCTTTGATGATAAAAAGTCCATCAATATGTTTCGACAGCATTGAAAGTGTTGCATTCAGGTTCTTTTCTGATATTCCATGTTTCAACAACATTGATGAGTGTTTTATTCAGGCTATTTTCTTGTTTTATTCTGTCTTAGTGACAGAACTTTCTTATCGCGTCTCTTGCACAGCACGACCGAAATTCTTTTTCCTAATATTTCTCGTTGAAGGAATATTATTATTCTCGTGTTTTTATTGTGCTTTGATGAGAAGAAGTCCATCAATATGTTTCGCTAACATTGAAAGTGTTGCATTCAGGTTCTTTTCTGATATTCTATGTTTTGACAACATTGATGAGTGTTTTATTCAGGCTATTTTCTTGTTTTCTTGTGTCTTATTGAGAAAAAGTTCGTCAATATCGCGTGTCACGACACAGTAGAGTATCTCGGAACTAACTCGAAAATATTTCAACATTGAAATTTTACAGGATGCCGAAGTTGAAGAAAAAATCTTTGAATTCCAAGCGCTTGGAAACCAGAGACCGTCTACGGACACACAGAGATGCCGAGACTGAAGGAGAGGCAGAAAGTCGACGGATACAAAGTCTTGCCAGGGTGCGAGCTGCTTTGATTACTGAAACACCCGAGCAGAGCCAAACACGACGAGAACAGAATGTAAGTAGAGTTTCTGCATCACGTTCAAGAAAAACTTCTGAGCAGGCCCAAGCTCGACGAGTACTGAACTCAGAGAGAGTCAAGGAGGCACGAAGCAGGGAAACTCCTGAGCAAACCCAAGCTCGACGAACCATGAGCTTGGATAGAGTTACAGAGGCACTCAGCAGGGAAACTCCTGAGCAGTCCCAAGCTCGACGAGTACTGAGCTCAGAGAGAGTTACAGATGCACGAAGCAGGGAAATTCCTGAGCAAACCCAAGCTCGACGAACCATGAGCTTAGAGAGAGTTACAGAGGCACTCAGTAGAGAAACTCCTGAGCAGTCCCAAGCTCGACTAGCGCTCACTTCGAAAAGAGTCAGGTCAAGTCGTCAATCTGAGACTCCAGAAGACACAATGAGTCACACAACCATTCATTTCTGTTCATCGTCATGAACACTATTCTCCGAATTCCCGCACACTTACAATGTCGCCATCTCTTGCACCCAGCACACTTCACACCCACTTTCACAACTTTCTTACACTCCACACATTTTTCCTTTTCCTTCAAGCACTGCTTGGCCTTACAATTCTTTTTAATAACCATTTTATTACTCTGTCTATTTAGTTTTATCACTAGACGCACTTAACTGATATATCTTGACACCTTGGTTCTTCTCTCCCACGAAGAATGATCTTGTAGGCTCACATTCAGATCCAATATACCGTGATAATAAGAAAAGAAACTTTTCTGTGATTATAATCCCTTAACCTAACTGCTACATAAATAATTTTATCATACTTGGCAAACCTTTCATATTGAACACAAAACGCTGATTTTCATCTTGAAATGTGAAGAATTATTTGAAGGTCACTTCGGTTCACACACTCCCTCCGACCGGTGAGATAATTGATCAAAATACTATATATTTTAGAGGAACAAATCTGTCACTTTCTTGCTCGAATCATGGTTACCATGGGATTTTTATAACTAATATATTTACTTAACTATTAATTAACTAATATAATTAAGGCCCGGTATTACGAATGGTTAGTTAGTGGATTAACTAAATTTTATTCGACTTAACTAATGGTTACCTTAATCCCGGTCTTACGACACATAGTTAGCGGATTAAAGTGGCAGAATCATTGGTTACCTTAGCTAATGCACCGACGTTGGTTTAGCGGTAACTAACCTTAATTAGCTACCATAGCAACATTTTTGTGATACAAATCAACAACAACATGGCCGCCGAATTTTGACAGTTCAATTATCCTGCCTGCTGATTTTGCTTGTGTTTAAATTCATTGCATCTATTTGCTTACATTAATTATGGAAGTCTGGGACTTTGAAGATGACTCAGATGAAGAGTATGCCATTTTAGCACAATATGCGGAAAGGACCAGAAAGGCGAAAAATGTACGCCCACGTCCTGACAATTTTGAGCAGTGGGACGATGAGGAATTTTTCATACGCTTTAGGTTGACGAAACCCACTGTTCTACGTTCGTGTAACTGAATTTTTGAAGACATATAAAACTACGAAAGCTGATATACCGAAAAAACGTGCACAACATTGATCATTCAATTATGTACAAATAGAACACGTGTAGGCCTGATATAAAATGGATGGGTGTAACGCGCTTGCTTCGTGTGACCCGGTGGGTGAGGGTGAATCCGACCCGGTTCGATCCCCGTCACCGACCATCTTGACAAGATTTTTCGTGGTTTTCCTCTGTAGCCTGGGCTAATACCAGGATGTTTTTTTCAAAATAGGCCACGCCCGCTTCCATCCCATTACGAAAGGCACCTTATTCCCATCATCTCATTAATAATTCATCCGTCGCCAATAGATCAGAGTTATCATTGTAGTGTTGTTAGTGCGTCGTGAGCACAATAAATATTGAAGAAACAGTTTCGAAGAAATCATAATTACTATATTTGTTATTCATTTCGTTCCTAATTTCAGAGCATCTACTTCGCGGTGTGATGAAGGGCCAACACCAATGGATAGCTCCTGTGACAATATCGATGTGGACGAGGAATTTGTTACAGATGTCAGGTAATAATGAGCCTACATTCGCTATCTATAGAATCAGTGGTGGACTGGGATATGAGACATGATAAATATATATATATATATATATATATATATATATATATATATATATATATATATATGTATACTCAGCCGGACGCTTTTTTTCCCCATACCCGGTAACTGGCCTACCAGTCTACTGAGCTACCACGCATTTCTACTACCCATGGCAAAATGGAATATATATGATCAGTCATTGTTTACTATTTCTCCAATAATAATACAGTTTTAAAGAAATAAAGACTTATTATTATTACTAGGAAAACGCGTTATGTGTTTCCGCGTTGATGGGTGAGCTAATGAATGACATTGAATTCTTTCAAAAATTGTTATATCAAGTTGCTGTTTTGACGGCATTCAAGCTAAAAATCAATCTTTCCATTTGGTTGGTTCGTTTCGTAGACTATTCTCATGAAGGAAATAGTAGATGCAATTTAATATTATATTATATTGTAATATTAGACTACTATATGAAACGTGATGACAGCTGTATACATATATACACCTTGAGAACCACCTTTATATTCATTACTCATTCTCAATAATTTCTTCTATAATAAAGAAGGCCTTGTTTTAATCGTTTTCCATTAATTGGTGACACTTGTTGCTTGGATTTAATAGGTTTTCTTAATAGCTTCAAAACGATGTGTAAAAATGTCATTATATAATTTTTTATATCCAAACGACTGATTGGATTTTATTGAAAGTTCGAAATGATCTGTATCATCATTATATTGAGATTTGGTGAAAATTTGAATTTTTTCGAAAGACATTTTTTGTACGAAAATTCTTCTTTTGCTTTTTTTTGTCATTATATAATATTTTATATCAAAACGACTGGTTGGATTCCAATGAAAGTTCGGAATAATATGTATCATTATTATATTGAAATTTGGTGAAAATTTGAAATTTTTTGAAGGACATTTTTTTATGAAAATTCTTCTCTGGCTTATTCTTATGGGTTAGTTGGAAAATGGAAAATTAGTTTTCTCAGAAGTGGTGCAACCGATTGCGTATAAAAACTAATGGGATTCAATCCAGATGATGACACATGGGCATGCCAAGTTTCAATCGAATTTGAATTTTCGGCTGACCTGTAGAGCGCGAACAAAAAAAAAAAAAAAAAAAAAAAAACATGTACATTTTTTTCGGGTCAAGTGTAATTGAGTCTTCGCTTCGCTCATCCAATTATTATTACTAGGAAAACGCGTTATGTGTTCCCGCGTTGATGGATGAGCTAATAAGAATGAAACTGAATTATTTCAAAAAGTTAAATCAAGTTGATGTTTTGACGGCATTCAAATTAAAAATTAATGTTTTCATTCGGTTGATTTATTCCGTAGACTATTCTCATCATGAAGGAAATATTAGATGCAATCTAAGATACAATATATACACCTTGAGATCCAATTATATTCATTACTCATTCTAAATAATATCTTTGATAATAAAGAAGGCTTTGTTTTAATAGTTCTTCAATAATTGGTGACACTTGTTGCTTGGATTTAATTGGTTTTCTTAATAGCTTTGAATGATGTATAAAAATGTAATTAAATCATTTTTTATATCTAAACGACTGATTGGATTCCAGTGAAAGTTTGGAATCATGTGTATCATTATTATATTGAAATTCGGTGAAAATTTTAATTTTTTTGAAGGACATTTTTGTACGAAAATTTTTCTCCGGCTTATTCTTATGGGTAATTTGGAAAATGGAAAATTAGTTTTCTCAGAAGTGGTGCAATCGATTGCGCATAAAAATCAATGAGATTCAATCCAGATGATGACACTTGGGCTTGCCAAGTTTCAATTGAATTTGAATTTTCGTTTGACCTGTAAAGCGCGAACAAAAAAAAAAAAAAAAAAAAAAAAGAAAAAAAAAAAAAAAAAAAAAAAAAAAAATGTACATTTTTTTCGGGTCAAGTGTAATTGAGTCTTCGCTTCGCTCATCCAATTACATACTGGGCATATTGGTTATTTATGTCTTTTTCTTGTAGGCCATCTACTTCAAGATGCAATGAAGGCCTACAGCCAATGAACAGTTCCATCGACGATGTGGATCCCCCGCCATTGGAAGACGACGCTGGGCAACCCGAACCGCCCACCATCAAGCCGGTTTTCAGGTTGAACGGTCGTCGTGTTGTTGACCTTGCCTACGTGTTGAGGTACCCCAAGCTGATGGGCAAGCATGTGCCGTTCGATTGCAGTTTCTTGGACATGGAGCCAATATCAGAGTACCGCATGGGCTTCAAGTCCAATGTGACATTCAAATGCACCATGTGCAATCTACATTCCACCATGTGTACAGAAGACCCTGCCAAGTCAGAGGAGTATATGGACGTCAACACCGCTGCAGTGTCTAGTGCTGTTTCCACTGGAGGAGGCTACTCCCAGCTCGAAGAGCTGATGTCTGTCATGGACATTCCTTTTATGGCTAACGGTACGTGGAAGTATCACCACCAGATTGTCGCCAAGACCATGAGCAAAGCTGCACTAGAGAGTATGTTGGAGGCTGGACGTGAAGAGACTCTACTTGCCAAGGCTGCAGGTCGAGTTGGTGATGACGGCATACCAATCATCCCCGTAGTCGGTGATGGTGCCTGGGCCAAGAGGTCATACCGCGTGAACTTCAACTCATCCTCTGGAGTGGTAAGTTATTCAATTTATCCGTCTATATTCCATCTTATTAGGTCCAGAAATCGAAAAATTGTCGGTACATGGAGTAAACTTTGTTGAAATTCGTGTCATCTTTCAGGGTGTGATAGTCGGCTTCCACACCAGGAAAGTTCTTTACATGGGCGTTAGGAACAAATACTGCTCGTTCTGTGCCTACCACAAAAAAGTGAACCCGGCTCAGAACATACCCGATCACACTTGTGTCAAGAATTGGGACGCTTCGTCAACTGCAATGGAAGCGGATGCCATTGTCGAGGGTTTTCGTCTGAGTGTTGCCATGCATGGGCTGAAATACGGCGAACTCGTCGGTGACGGTGACAGTAGCGTGCATCGGAAGCTGATAGAGGCACTCCCTTATGGACCCGAACTTCTTGTCTCGAAGGTTGAATGTAGAAACCATCTGCTACGCAATTACAACAAGAAGATGCGAGAACTTGTTCTCAACAAGAACTTTGGAACGGTCATTCTACGGAGCCGTCTTCGAGTCAATCTGAAGCGCCTCAATTACTCGGTAACCAAGGCCATCAAATACAGGAAAGTTCAGACGACTCCAGAGTACGTGAATGTCCAGCAATTACATCAGGGCATCGTAAACGGCCCGCATCATGTTTTGGGAGACCACAAGAAATGTGATCCCTACTTGTGCGACGGTACTTCAAAGCCAGGAGAGGAGAACTCCGTTCCAGATATGAGGTTGACCGGGTTATTCCAGGAGGTTCTGTCTGCTGCTGCACGTCTTGCCCACAATGCTCCGAGTTTGATCCGCGATGTAGACAACAACTCTGCCGAGCATTACAACTCCAAAGTCGCAAAGATGGTTGGAGGCAAGCGTGTTAACTCCACTAAGCGCAACTCGTACAACGTTCGGTGTGATGCTGCAACTGCATCATTCAACACCGATGGTGAACTGCATCGTGTTGTCCATAAGACTCTCATGGCAAAGAGCCCTGGATACTACACAAAGTCTTACACAACGAAGCGTAATCATGTTATTGTCTCGTCGCGTAAGCGCAGATCGAACATGACCAACGAGCAACGATATGGAAGGCCGCCAACTGCAACGGTCATTTTTTTTTTATGTCATTCGCAATTCTTATAATTAGATAATATAGCTTTCATGGTCTACAGTATACATGTTAGCGAACATTTACAGATAAGATTTCCGTTATTACTTCAATTTTGTTGACCAATTTATTTTAAAAGTTTATTATGGCAGGCGACGACGCACAACCAGAACCTAATGTAGGAGGTCTTTTACCTCACGTCCCGACTTTTACAGGAGAGGACCCAAATGTGTCAGTAAAAGAGTTTTTCAGTGCCCTTGAGCAAGTAGCACCCTTAGGTAATTGGAGAGAGGAGCACATGGCATCTATTGTTAGAATAAAAGTGAAAGGAGACGCGAGAGATTTTGTGCAAGGCATATTAAATTATTTATCGTTGTCTTATAGAGAGTTGAAAGGTATTTTAGTGGGGCGATTCACACCCGTAGTTAGTGAGGTACAGTTGATCAGAAGGTTAGTGGATTGTACGCAAGACCACAGGAATCGGTACAGAAGTTCGCTACTAGGCTTAAGATAGTGGGGCGGCACACGTATACCCCGACTGGCAACGCCGTTAAAGATGCGATACTGAAGTCGAACTTGGAAAAAATGTTGTTGGCTTATTTTGTGAATGGTTTAAAGGGCACTGTAGGCAGGCTCATGATGTCAAAAGGTTGTGTAACACTAGATGAGGCGATTAAAGCGGCAACTGAGGAAGAGCGGAATGAGGTTGCGTATCATGGCAGGCGGCAGGAGGTGCATGCCATAGACACCAAGGAGCCGGAGGCCAAAAATGTTTCTTTCGCAAAGGTTTCATCAGCAGTGACACAACTGATGACGCAGCGGGGCGTGGAGCCCGAGGACGTGGATCCTGCGATTATCTGCCAAATTTGTGGGCGATTTGGTCATTACGCCATAGGGTGTGGTCTTAGGCCTAAGGGGCAGACGCCGCCTACCCAGGGGAACTGTTTCACATGTGCCATGCCGGGCCATTTTAGCCGCTCATGCCCGGGGAGAGTCCGGCAACCGCAGCAGCAGCCGCAGCCTGTTTGGACGGCACCTCCACCGATGCAATATTACAATGTATATCCTAGCATGCAACAGGTACCCTACCAGCAGCCGTGGGCGTCACACCCACAACCACCACCGTATTTTAATAATATGTATCCAGGTGGCATAGCACCAGCGGCACCAAACGGGTTCAACGCCCCGAGGGGTGGCCACCAAGCCTTCGCAGGCAGAGGTCAGAGTTTCGGACGCGGGCGCGGCGGTTACGAACAGGGAGTACAGAGTCACCCGACGTTAAACTAATTGGGTCCCAACACAACCCTTCAGTAACAGGGACCACGCAGGAGAACGGTGTTTTTTCAAATATGGAGGGAAATATAGATGTAGGAAATGTAATAATAGGTAGAACTAGCGTGCATGTGGAGGTACTTAGCAATCTCCATGGCCAACACGGGACGCCGGCATCCTTTCTAGTAGACACTGGAGCCGCCATCTCAATTATTGACAGATCAGTTTTACATTGTATAGCAGGCATTACCGTCGGACAACAGCGCCGACGCGTGTATTCTGTCACTGGTCACGCATTACCGATTATCGGAGAGGTGCAATTAGTATTGAGAATTGGGTCTAAGACATACCCATTTAATTTTGTAGTGTGTAATGAACGTATGAAGATGGAAACAACTGGCCTACTAGGTCGTGACTTCTTACTATATCATAGGATGATTGTAGATTTAGATAGAGAGCACCTGATTCAGGGTGATAATAGAGTTGCGTTTGAACGGAGCCCGACAAGTATGCAGAGACGATCAAGGTAGACAGCAGCTAAGAGAGAGAGGGAGTAATCAAGTGAGAGAAAGTGTAGAAACAGTAGGATTAAATATTAAAGGTTGTATTATTGAAGAGTTCGCAAGTAGTTTGTTTGTATCAAGTGACAACTATGCACATTGTGTACCAGCAGATTTAGCCATGAGCGCTGGAGTTGCATTGCAATTTAGAAATAGATACAATCACACGGAACAATTGAGAATGCAAAATGTACAGGTGCACGATGTAGGTGTAGTGAAGGATCGAGACCATTTCATTTATTATCTAGTTACTAAACGTTCGCATAAACATAAACCGAGTTATAATGACTTACACTTAGTGTTGCTTAAACTCAAAGAGCATTTAATGGCCCACAACCAAAACTCGATAAGTATTCCTAGATTAGGTTGTGGTTTGGATTTATTACAGTGGGAGAAGGTTCGTGCGATGCTGCGATCAGTCTTCAATGACATGAACATCCACATAAAAGTGTATTACATTGAGTCGGATGACGACAAATATCGGGGTAATGAAGGTCCCATCCACTGTAATAGACATGTAAACAATAACATTGCCAGTGTATCACGGTCAAGGTCAAACGTAGTAGCAGGGTTAGATGCTGTCAACGAAAGCAGGGGTAGACAATCACGTGGAAGTCATGAGCCACGTGACGTCGACCAGGGGCAACAGGTGGGAACAAGTGTGAAGGGATATTTGCTGACGAGCAATCTCACGTCCCCGCATGGTACTACTAGTGTAACTGCACCCCAAGCAGACCGAGACACGGCATCGTCCGAGACTGCCGACCGCCCGTCATACGCCAGCGCTGTGACAGGTTCTACTTCCAGCTCAACCAGCGGCCTTAGAGTCGCGACGCCAAATAATATTACGATTGATGAACGTATTTCTTCTAGCCCGATGATCACGGGCGAGCAGAAGACAGATCCTAATATTGTTGAACGGTTGTCTCGTTCTGATCGAGGTGCCGGGCGTAATATATCCAGTGTACAGAATGAAAGCCTTACGACTCTAGTTCGAACCCCGCGCACGATAACAGTTCCGCCAAGGTGTGAAATTATGTGTGAGGGTAGACAGCTGACGACTTTGTGTGATCAGCGATCAGGAGAGGACAGTAGGGACTTGTTATTCCTCCCAAGGGAAATTTTAGTCCACGGTATTCGAGCAGCTAACGCCTTAGTGCAGGAGCGCGAAAACCTCATAGTTCCGGTTCGCTTAGTTAACGTAACCAACGTAGAATTAGAGATTTCTGCAGGAACGATTTTAGGTGAATTAAGTAAAATAGATACTAGAAATCTTATAGTAGACAACTTAGTTGTAAGCAGTGTAACAGAGCAGCAGATAGTGCCGCCAGAGGTAGAAAGAGAGAACCGTAGAAAAGTAGGTGAATTATGTAGATTGGATCATTTGAGTAGAGAAGATAGGGAACAGGTTACCACCCTACTTTGTGAATATAGTGATTTGTTATTCGGGCCAGAGGACGCAATGGGGCTTACGCCAAACGTCAAACATAGGATTATAGTTCCCGAAGGAACGGTGCCGATTAAGAAGGCCCCATATAGGATTCCACACAGCCAGAGGCCGGTAGTAGAGGAGAAGATAGCAGATATGTTAAGACAGGGTGTCATTAGACCTAGTAATAGTCCGTGGGCTAGTAGTTCATTGTTAGTGCCTAAGGCACCGGGTAGAGACGGAAAGCAGAGTTACAGACTAGTAGTAGATTACAGAGGGTTGAACGCGGTGACAAAGAAGGACGCGTATCCATTGCCACAGATAGTCGATTCATTAGATCAATTGGGCGGCGCACAATTTTTCTCGACGCTCGACCTCAAATCATCTTACCACCAAGTAGAGATCGAAGAACAAGATAAAGAAAAGAGCGCATTTACCGCGGGATATCAACTTTACGAGCACAATCGAATGGCATTCGGTTTATCAAATAGCGGAAGTACGATGCAAAGATTATATGACGGTATTATGACAGGATTAGGAGGGAAATCAGTTTTGATATATTTAGATGACGCGATCATTTATTCAAGGACCATGCCAGATCATTTAGAGACTCTAGGGCCGATATTACAATGTCTTACCAAATGTGGTATCTAGCTGGGTGTTACCTAAAGATAGTAGTCACCCTAACTTGGTAGGGAGATTACCAGCTTCTTTCATGTCACAGCTAGCTGTCAGTCAGACAACTTTAGTAGGGACTTTGGTAGGGACTTGGATTCATAAGTTGGTATTAAATGTTGGTAATTGTTTTGCGAAAGTCACACCTGAATGGACCAAAAGTGTTTACAAACAAGAAAAATGGCGACAAAAGCTAAGAAAGCCCGTTCGGTTAATTTTACTTCAGACGAAGTGTATTCCCTCCTAGATATTGTATCAACTTACAAGAAGATTATTGAGAACAAAAAAACAGATGCGGTCACGTGGCGAGAAAAGGTAAGAACATTATTTATGTTGATCAAGAAAGAATTGCAATGTAGGCCTAGGCAACACCAGTTTCATTTCGAGGTTATTATTTCGATTGCCATTGATTTTGCTCTTGCCTGAGATTGTGACTTACACCTAGGCCCATCACCTAGGGCTAGGTACATGACATACATGCCTACAAACTGATATATACAGATAGGTCTAACTCAGATCTAACATTATTCAATCAAAGTTGGTTTTGGGCTAGCCTAGGTAGGCCTATGCTAGTAGTGCTTGTAACAGTATGTTAGGTTAGGGCATATAAGTAGGCCTAGGCCTAGACCTACACTTCGAGATTAAGAATAAGACTAGCTTTTGCTAGCAGTGTACTAGTTAAATTACAAGGCCTATGCCCTAGGCTAGTTTGACTTCGCCTAACGACAGGCTTAACCTGGCCTTCCATGAACGCGGTATTCGCTTGGCGAATTCGCTAAGCGTTTTTTTTAGCTCGTATAACGTGACACAATGTGCCGCTCTCGCCAATAATTGGTCGTTTTTCAACTGGGCGGCTAAAATACCGCGTTCATGGAAGGCCAGCTTTACACCCAATTGCTTGGCAACGATTTAAATCATGGAAAAGGGTCGGTTTGATTGACGTGTCATTAGTAGCCCTAGACTTTTCTTATTTTACGAGCAGATATTAATACATTTTTATGTGTATGTCACTTGTAGCAGTGTGCATGGGAGCGTATCGTGACAAAATTTAATGCCACGACCACGCGCCCAAGAGACGTCAATGCGCTGCGGTCAAAATATGACAAACTGAAGGGCGAAGCGAGAGCTGCCATCGCCAGTGAGCGCCAAGAGAAGTTGAAAACTGGTGGAGGCCCATTCCAAAAAACCAAAGGCGAGCCAGGTGTTATCGACATGATAAGGGGGCTGATTCCGTTGTCATGTGAAGGGTTACCTCCAATGCATGACAGCGACATGCTTGTCACACCAGGTTAGTTGAAAATTGAATTAAATTGCTAGGCCTATGTATTATAAATTTCGAATCACTTCCGGTATTTAGTTGATGAAATGTTACAGCCTTTTATCATTAATTTGTTTCTAATTTTCATAATAGGGCCAAACTTTTCTTAAACGGAAATTGATTGACTGTGGGCTACACTTTCAACTTGAAAAGTATTTTAACTACAGTACGGTACCAGACAGTTCATTGGATCGGTTCACTTTTCATGGCCCATTTTCAATTTAAATATTCTTAAGGTCGTGACGTAAGTGACGTCAATGTCTAGACTACCAATTATTATTTTACTGTAAGCATGTAATTTCCCCAATTTTCTATGTTTTTTTCACATTTTGATGTAGGTATACCGGTATTTGAAACATAAGGAAATAGTCTGATTGGTGCATGGCTCATCATTGACCATCGTTATTTTTCATAGGCCTAATTCACACTATCTTTTAATGAAATCAAAAAGTTGATTCCAATCTGTGTAATTCTAAGTGATAAGTTTTCAATCCTTTGCTTCAAGTATTTGAATATTTTTTTAAATATTCAAGTTATAAGTTTAGGCCTATTATTTTGCATGTTGAAGGTAGGGCCTATAGGACCTAAGTGAAGGTAGGCCAGGATACAGCTTTGTGTAATAATGTATTATTTGCCACAAACCTAATACACACCTAGCTGTAGATAGCAGTAATGTGAAGCATAGGCCTAATGCAGTTATTGGATACATCTATGAGTGTGCATACATATTACATGTACTGGCTGGCCTCAATCAGGTAGGCCTATTAATTTCACTATTGCTTGTTTCAGAGACTGTAATCTAATGTTTTTCTACTCTAAAATAATTTCCGCTGTGTACCATACATTCCTATTTATTATTTACAATCCATTCCTATGTTATACACCAATATTCCAATTACCGGTAAGTGGTAATGTATATAAAAAGTGTACACCTACTGATGGGTACGTTTTGCTCATATTGTCTGCTTCAATTTTTTCAATATATCAAATTTATTATCTCAATAAATTATTGAATAATTATTTCATAACAAAACAATAGTGTACCGGTACTACAGGACCAGTAATAAAAAATGATGTTTTTTTCAAATAGACCCACTGGTACATATGCAATATTCTAAAAAAATGGAGTACTGTACCAGAACTAAAATGTTTTGTTGAAAAAAGTCAATCATACAAACATTTTTCAAAAACATAATTATAGTTATTTTTTTCAATGTTGCTTAACAACCCCAACAACAGCTAGGTTATACGGGGGTACGAATGAGCGGATGATGATGAAACTATGAAGTGATGATAGGTGAAAGGACGTTTACAAAAACCCATGCCTTTTGCGGGACTCGAACCCACGCCCAACGGTGACTTAGTTACTACCGCTAGCGATAGTTGACTTGGCCACCGGGGCGGCTTTATAGTTATTAAATGTGTCGTAAGTAGGCCAGCATCATTGTTTATCCTACAGAAACAATATTCTTGTAAATATTATTACCGGTATCAAGGTTGTTAGCGTGCCGTTAAACTTTTACATCCAATTCAACCGTCAACATGATCCAAATTTGAGATTCCACCGAGTAAATATCCTTCCAGACTCCAATTCCGTTCCTACTCCCTGAATGTTTCAGTTTGCTCAAAGACATCTGCCGGTAACGAGTCTGATACTAGTGGAAGCGAGATTAATCTACAAATTCTGGATAAGGTGAGAGATTGGAATTAGTTAGTGCAGTAGTATATCTTTGACATGATTCAAGACTAGTACCTATAACTTGAAATTAGATTGCTCATATTATCTGCCTAGGTACTGATTACTGGTATGAATAACAATTTTACTATGTAAAGTGAATACATTCAGATTAAACCAGTAAGATTAAGTTAAGAAAATTATTGTTTATATTTATTGGGAAATTCAATTAAAAAGTTAGAGGTAAAATACATTCAACTTTTCAATTGGTATTTTGCATCTTTGTTACAGACAACTCTAGATGCAATAACACCGAAACCTGTTTTCCCAACTCAACCTGTAACACATTGGAGGCAGGCAATATAGATAATATAGATCGACTTGTTTCCGGTACGTCTTCGTATGCAACGTAGTAGGCCCTTTTAGTCCAGGAGGCTTATTCTGAAAATGTCCGTCGATTTCCATGCGATCGAATCCGTTTCGATTTCGCTTTGGGTCCCATTGCGATCGAAAATATATTCCATGGAAATAGCGATTCTTAAACGCATTCGAAATGGGTATGAATTCTTGAGCACAGGATTTGGAAGAAGTTCGATATATCGTACACGAACACTCTCGACGACTGAGCCACCGGAGTGTAAAGTTATTGGCCAATCAAAACTAAGACATTTCGAAATGTGGGCTTCAAAACTCCTTCTTTCCTTTTGCACATTTAATTTGCTTTTGCACGATGGCTCCTACCAAAAATATACATATTAGTAGTCAGCAAAAAGTGGCAATGCTAGATTATATGATGCAGCATCCACTTTTTGCAACTGGCAAGTTGATAGGCCCTCTAGGCAACCAGAAAAAGGATAGGATGTGGGAAGATTTGAGTGACAAACTGAATTCAATGGGTACTGGAGCAACAAAAGATCCTACCAAATGGAAGAATGTAAGTTTACAATTGAGCAATACAATTTTTACATACCATTATAGTCTATTTAATACTATCAAAATATTAAAGGGTTGGCCTTATGGATAGATCTAAAAAGATATGCATAAGCCTATGCTAGGCCCAAAGCTATTTGCAGTGCATGCCCGTGTCTAGGCCTAATTGATTTGAAACATGTCCCTAGACTATAGACATAGGCCAGCAGAAATCCATCGTACTAACAGTAAGTTCTTGTTATAGACCTGGAGCGATTGGAAAAACAAAGTTAAAGTGAAGGCTGGGGCAATAAGATGTCACATGAACGGTACGGGTGGTGGGATGCCTTCTAACAAGGAATTAACACCAATCGAAGAAAAACTCGTCGCATATATGGGGTCTGAATTGGCTACGGGAGACCTAGATATAATGGAGCTAGGTTTTCAGTTTGAAACCGCAACACCAGTCTCAATGAATGCAGAGGTGATATAGGATTTTATTTACCTACCTCGTTCAATAGAATGAAATATGTAGTAGTTGTAGTAATGAATATTTATTTTATAGCAATAGTACAAATAAATATCTTTGAATGTTTTTATTATGTCATGTAGGAACCTTTTGTGGATGAACCAACAATGGAAGTGGCCCTAGTCACCGATGCAATAAGTACAGTCTTGGTAGACATGGCCAGCTATACTTGCACCTCGTCTGAGGTGGTGAACCTTGCAGCCCCGGCTTCTACCCTGTCTGAGGCAGTAGTGGTGGAGGCAGGGCCTGCTTTCACCTCGTTGGAGAGAGCAAGCCCTGCTTCAACGGTGCTAGGATGTACTTCTCTAAACAAGAAGAGAAAAAGGAATAGTGGTGGTAGTAAGTGCTTAATTTACAAAGAGTTTACTTAATAGGTCAAAAATACTCCACCAATCAAAGTGGGTGCTAAAGGGCTGTTATTCTTTAGTAGGAAAGAATAACAGCGCACGTAGATCCCATACTTTTAGTTTTTTTAATATAACATTTAAAATGTCTTAGCTCTAGGGACTAGCTTGTCTACAGTACTTGTTAGTTGTTGTTTTTCATTGCTATAGACCCACCAAACAACCCTTTTATTAACAATCTACCACTCACTTTTGGACATCTCCACACGCCCATGCCTTCTGCGGGATTCGAACCCACGCCTGACTTGACTTCAGTTTCTAAGGCAATGCCTTAACTGACTGTACCAAACAGGACGTTTCTATACTTAGTACCGGTATGTTTTTTCTATCAGATTCGGGGAACGTAAACCTCAGTGATACCAGGCGGCGGTCACTAACTGACGAAACGGCGTATGACCGTGCAGCCGAAGTGTTCCAGGAAATTGAGGAAAAGCGATCAGAGACCGTGGAAAATATTTCTAAGAATGTGGTTGAGGTGGCTGCTTCTCTTGAGAAGGTGGTTGCTTTTCTTCAGAAGATGGCTGCTTCTTCGGAGAGGCAGGCAATAGCACTCGAAGCTATTGCAGCAGCCAAGAAGAAGAAGTATGGCCTCCTGTAAATACACTAACAATATCTCATTAAGACATATTCTCAATTATTACTGTATGATATGTAATACTACTACTAATAATAGGAAATCAAACTTTTTACCACCACATGGTAATACTCCTAATATCATAGGCCTAAAGATTGTTATATTTTGTACCATGTACTCATGTAGTTTAAATACCATGTAGTTTGAATAAATAATAACATTTAAGTACATTCAAGTGTGTATGGTTAACTTATTACGGTAACTGATATTTTTAGTCAATAATTCTACCGCCTTCGCCACAGCAGAGCCACTAATCTTGCTCGTACGTCCCGGGCACAGCCAAGAAAATCTTGATCAATGTCGATCTCGGCAGGGACGATATCTCCGGCGTCCAGAGCTACTTCTTGTGCCGCTTCTTCCTCCGTCAGGGGTTCAGGATCGGGGAGTCGGGCATCGATCGCCATATTGTGCAGCACGGCGCACGTATTCACTATCTGCCTCGCAGTGTGGGGATCATAATGAAGGCAACGATGGCGAAGAAGGCACCGCCAGCGGGCCTTCAATACCCCAAAACACCTTTCAACACAGCAACGGCTGCGGCAGTGTATCGCCGTATAGTGCTCTTCTGGTGAGCCTGGCTCGGCATGCAGTATGGGCATTAATAGCCACGGCTCGTTGGCATACCCAGAATCCCCTTGAAACATAATTCCTAATTAGCAATAGATTTGTATACATTATTCTTTTTGGCTTCAACTTTTTGAGTGAACCGAGTTAACTCGAAGGGGCTTTGAATGGTCAAACTCTCGGTATGTATACTAACCTATAATCCATTCCCCGCGTTCAAGAGCTGCATAGCGGCGTGCCAAGACCTGCTTCACAGTGGAATTCCTCCATATGAATGCGTCGGCGGTTGCCCCGGCATAGCGTGCATTCAAATTGAGAATTCTCATGTCATAATCGCAAACCTAGAAAATATTACGCAATGAGGAAATAGCCATATATACAACAATCATATTTCTCACAGATGTTATTACAAAACAATTGATTTTACAAATTTTGGTCGAGTAATGTGACAAAATTTGCTTAGTTTGATCATTCATCAACGCAACAAGAAGTATAGCGTTTTCCTAGAACTTTGAATAGGCCTATAATTGGTGTAGGTCTGCAGACCAACTTGAAATAAATGCTAATAAATTAAAGGCCAGCATTATTTATTTTAATAGAATGTTAATTCAGAATAAATAATTCAAATTCATTGCTTACAACTTGAACATTTAAAGAGTGGTAACTTTTTCTGTTTAAAAAATGTTCCTCGTGAACTGCTGGTCGGACGATTGCAATGTGTGAGCAGTCGACGGCTCCTATGGTTCCACTTATCCCTGTTGCTGCGTAGAATCTATAATAAAAATACTAGCTTAAAACTATTGCACTTCTTTTTGTCCCTCTTTTAGTCCCTCTTTTAAAATTCAAGCCTGTGTACATTCCTTTTTTTAATCAAAATTTGTCCATCATATTTGAATGTGACAAGAATTCAAATAATCTATCAATAGAAACTGTCTTTCAAAAATGAAAAGCACAAACTGAATTCACAACTAGTCAGGGGCGGGTAACTACGGGGTAGGCCCCCTACTGTGGTAGAATAGCACGAAATATGCATTTTAATTGTCCGTAAACTAGTGGCAACAATAGGTAGTTACAAGACATCAGAGGGTATGTCAATTGACGTATAAATATAACTATCACATATGCCTACCGGTACTACACTGTAGGTATTTAAATTCAATTGATTTCCAATAAAAATAGAAAATAGAAACACAAATCGATATCATGGGTAACAAAGTACTGAGACAAATGAGAATACAATATTAATGATGAAACTAGCTTCCTTTGAGGAAATGTTCAAGTTACCTTTCTTTAATTATGTTACGTTCGGCTTGTACCATCGGAAACTTAATCCACTGATGTACTAGGCGAACGTTAACAGCAGCAATCACCTCATGGATGCTGCGGCTTACCATTGACTGGCTCATTGTTTGGCAAAAATCTTGCCCCACTACGCGTTGGTATGAACCACTCGCAAAAAAACTCAACGCAGCTAGAACCTGAAAAAACAAAAATAGTTTCAGGAAAGACCTACTAGAATAGGCCTATCACCTATAGCATAATAATTCAGCCATAGCGTTCAACTTAGTGATCATCTCAGTAAATTTCTTGAGATTTGAAAAGCGATGCAATTTGAAATTTGTAGCGCAACTTAGTACCGACATTATTTATAGCTATCCAACTTTGAATAATTATCTCTGTTCTTACTAGGTAATTGACAGATCAACGTCACAATACTTCCCAACATAGAACAGCATATATTCCGGTACCGGGTATACTATTTCCTCCCTTATACGAAGGCATATTATTAATCTCTACAGTTATGGGTATGGGCCTACTAGTCCCAAACAATGTCCTAATATTTTAACATTTTGAACAGCATAGGCACTTTGCTAAACAAAACTAGATATAAATGTCATACTGACAGTAGCAGTGGAGGTGGAGACTGATCTTCTGAATGCAACCCTTCAATACAATGTTAATAAAGTCCAAGGTGAATGATTTAACCATGATTAATCCGATTCAAGTGCTACAAACCTTCAACTCCACGGGAATAGAGCTACCATGATCTGTCAGCCGCATCTCCGGCCTAATCTCATCGATTAGGCGAAGCACCATTCGTTGGGGCAACCGATACAGTTTTACAAAATCGCTGGTTGTCATGTCGAGGAACGGGTTTGTAATGCTTCGTATCTCTCGCCTTCTCTGCCGCAAACGTTGACGCAGTGCATGCTGGACATTACGCGCCTGATTTCTCCAGAAATTCAGATTTCTCCAGCCTTCCATTATCTGCAAAATAAAAGTTATTATCTATGATGGGTTCCTATTACAAGGCCTACGCACTATGCTACACCTCAATCTAGCGCTATCGGTACACGCTAACAACTACTGGGTTAGACTTGGTATATTTTTAGTTGAGCATTAACTTGGCCAATGACTTGAGTCTAATCACAATCAAAGACCTAGGCCTAGTAAGTACGTCTAGAGGTAATAGAGAGTACGAGCCACCCCCTGTAGGATTATGCTTCGAATTTAACAACCAAAATCAAAGGCTTAGGCCTAGGTCATGGCCCTCAAGACAGGTGACTGACATAACCTCACTGGAAAAGTATTACTCCTATTATAATATACAAGATTGTAATTCTTACCTTATGCAAATTATCTTGGTAGGTTGAACACTTATGTGAAACACAAACACTTATGTAGGCCTACTGCACTAGGCCTAGATCTTAAGCTATTAAAGCCTAATCAAACAATTTAAAACTTTGACAGATAGGTATGAAAAAGTAAAAAAATCACTGAAGTATGGGTTTATATTGTCTCTAATTATTATTAACTTATTATTATAGCACGATGTAATTTCTGTTTGTATTAAAACACATGAAACATACAATGAAAAAAGTACACTGAAACTAGACAACGTAAAGTACAAACACGTATTCGAATTCGGGCGCTACCGCCTTGCAGAAATAGATTCCATCACGACCGAAACGGATTCGATGGCTATGGGCCGAAAGAAAATATCAGAATACGAATACAGCCGAATCGCTTCTAAAGCGGTCGCTTCTGTTTCCATATGATCGAAATCGGTTTTCAGAATAAGCCTCCAGGCATCATACCATGCTTTTCAAATTATCTTAATTTATTGTTTTTTGCATTGAGTACTAGCATCAATATAGATTGGTACTGCTTTAATCAAAAGTCACGCAGAATTCACTACAGTTGACGGATCAATGATCGTTAATGTTGGTGTAGGCCTATATGGTATCTTTAACAGTCTGTTAGAGCCACCAATTCTCACGACGGTATTGGCATTACGCCATATACCAATTTTAATGTGTTTATTGTGGTTCATAGACGATACTCAACAGTCTGCTGCTGAGCCAGAAGTAGACTGGACCCATTACACCCCGGCCCAGCTCAAGCGTCCGAAGCACTCGGTGCTGAGGGAGAATTCTCCTGATTTGTCTCATGGTTAGTTGCGTTGGACTGAACAGTATGCGGTCATGCCTATGCTAGAGTTTCAATTTTCTAAAATTTACACTGTGAAGAAAGTCCATTAAGGCTACATTAGTAGCTCTCAAAACTATTTCGGGCAAGATAGGCAAGCCCGTTATACAGCGATGAAATTTAAGTTGCCTAGATAGGTTACAGGGTTCGACCTGTCAGCCAACGACTTGGAGTTTGATTTGTTACTGTCAAAGCAAAATATGCCGCCAAACGTTTTGCAGGATCGAAGCTTCCAACCGTTAGTGACAGTAGAATGAAAATACATGTATTTTACGCTGAAATCGCGACCGAATAGTGGCTTTTTCAACTACTATCAGCGTTGAGATTCTGTATCTTGATGTCGATTGGGATCGACAGTTTCCATTGGCAAATCACCTAGTTACCGATCCGTATCGTTACGAGCGATTCCATATCCAAAAACTAATCGTAACATCAACTCAGTGCATGGACGAATAAGAATAAGCCTTTCCGACTAGACGTTATAGCAATGTGTTGAGCCTAAGTATACCGAAACAGCAAATCGTAGTCAGCCTCATGCATATTACTTGAATGATAGGGGCAGAACACTGGGTCATGTTCATTACTTTTACTGTGCCATTGAATTTGTAGGTTATGTTGTTGACTGTGCTCACTGCGTACGCAAATGGAGGCCCCTGACTTCAAGTGAATTTTTACCACAAACGTCAAAATCTCGTCCTCCTATTGGCCAAGAACTCATGGCATATATGACGTCATTGATGGGTCGTATAAAACAGTTAGAAAATCCCAACTCTGGCTCTCGCCACAAATCGAGTCGACAACGCGAACGATCGAGATCGTGTTGTGATACGTAATCGCTAGTTGTCGACGTCTGAGGTACCGATCTCGAACTCGAGATGAGTTGTCGATCAAGATAGAGAATCTCAACGCAGTTCATATCAATATTCTAAGTGGAAATATACAATCTTAGCAGATAAAAATGCCAATACATATTGGCAGAAACAGAAAAAAATGTTCTTAGAAACTAATAATACTTATTCAATAGATTCTCCAATTAATGTAAGCCCCTTAAATGAGCAAAATTAGATAAGCATAGTGCCGATCAAAAGTATGATAGGATGAGATAGATACCGTCTACAAAACATTTTTTTGGAAACGTATATGCTGTTCGGAATAAATACATAGGCTAGGCCTATTTTAGTTACTCATTTCATTATTTTCTTTTCAACAACTTTAGAGCCGGTTTTACCAAGTGATGATTAGTGAATTAATCAAAAATTAGTAAATCAACTTGTCATTACCCTTGGATAGATATACTATTTTGGCACCTTGAGTAATAATTAACTAATTAATATTTAATCATCAGTTGATACAATCGGCTCTAAGAAAAACAATTCACAAAGAGGAAAAAACATATACTTGGACAATATTGGATTGCGAGTGAAACATATTCATTCAAAATTATATTTTCCAGTCGCAGATACTGTGCAGCCGTGGCACTCTCGTCGTCGTCCAACCCTGACCAACAAGGAGTTGTGTGCCAGGATGGTATCCACAGATAAATTCTCTAAAATGGCAGAGTCAAAGCAAAACTTAGCTTTATGCCAAGCTGCCATATTAGAGAAAGAATATGTGGATAGGAAAGTGCGACTCGATGAGATCCATGAGTGGGAAATCAAGATTTTAGCCTTGAAGCATGAATCGTTGGAGCTAGATCTCAAGAAGAAGCGTGACACTATGGGTCCTTTTGTGTAACCTTTTCAATTTGTTTTTTTTACCAACTTTTTGTTTTTCCCTCCATCATAAATTTTATTGGAAAAAATATATTTTCCAAAAATTCCCTCAAGGCGCACGGTGCGTATAAAAATAGAGAAATTCATCTTTACTATTTTTTTTCTTCATCACGAACAAGTGTATTTGAATAAAAAGTAGGCCTATGTCAAACCCAAGGCGATTTTATGCTCTTTGATTATTTTGACATTCTATTTTTGTTAATTCAACCAGGTTTAATATGATACATCAGTAAATATCAAGAATGTGATAAAATTTACTGACGTATTACCTTGATTGAATTCACAGAAATAGAATGTCAAAATAATTGAAGAGCATAAAATCGTCTTGTGTTTGATATAGGTCTACTTTTTATTCAAATACACTTGTTCGTGATGAAGAAAAAAAATGGTAAAGATGAATTTCTCTATTTTTATACGCACCGTGCCTGCACCACCCCCTCAACTTGTACATTAGCATGTAGCGTGTATTCTTCATATTTTAATTCTTATAATAAAGACAATACTAAAACAAATAGATCTTGTGAGTGGTGATTATTTAAGAGGATTATTTATTTTGATACAGCTGTTAGTGAATCTATAACATTCTCCTGAAATAATCGATGAGAGTCCTCTGCGTCGTCCTGTTGTCTTGAGGTACCACGTCTCTTGCAATTTGGTCACCGGGAATGTCCACATCTGGTAGTTGGGGATAAAGAGGTGGCTGCTCCTCATTCATATCCACTGCCATATTGTGGAGTACGGCGCAGGCGACTATCACCCCTTGGCAAGTGACAATATTAAGACGAAGACCCAACGACAGCAGTAGCGAAGCGTCGGGGTAAACATTGAGACAGTGTCTACCCAACGAAAAAAAGGGAAAGGACAAAATTGTATATCTCTATTTTCATTTCTTAATTGATTTCAAATTTCTCCAGGAGACGACATTTTGCCTTATGACGGTGTGACACGCTGTGTGCGGTGCGTGTGTATGTTTCTGTGCCGTGGCTATCTCCTATGCTTTCGCTGCTATGCTTGTGAGACGCTCTGGACAGTTGTCTCTTCCCGAGCTCCTATTATACGTGTAATCGAGTTGTGAGCATGCTCGGATTTCAGGCCATATATGACAATTAAACAGCGCGCTTGAGACCCGTCTCCTACACGTGTTATTTGAGCGGGCTTTCATTTATTTTTACGTCAAGTCGCAGATGAAATATTGGTCCAAATGTACCCTTCGCCTATTGTATTGTATATCTATTTATCTATGTATATTTATCTATCGCTTATTGTATATTTATTATCTATCTATTCATCGTGTTGTTATTTTATTTATTGTTCTTCTAACATGTATATTGGGTAGTTAATTTTCATTTCGAGAAGGAATTGGAATGTAATTCTTCAAGTCAGTAATAAATGGTAGAAATGTGACGTAAGATCGGAAACACAATTCGTCACTCTAAAAATGTCCATCACTCAAGTCAAAAGTTACATAAACAGTGCATCCAGCTCTTGAATTTCTAAACTACCTAAACCCTTCGGTCATTTTTTCATGACTGTTATTTTTGAAGTGTATTTCTTAGCTTTACAGTTATTCCTACACTTTATCGCGGGATTTTTTATTTTTCATTGTACTAATCCTAACCAATCAACATCCTGAAAAATGAGCCGATATCCAATCAAGAGTCTGAAAAATTGGTGATATATACATTTTGACTCCAAGTACTATAGCTGGCTTTACTGAAGCTTAAGGCTTATCTAGATTTACTAATACACTCTTTCGTGTCTCCCCTGTAGGATTGTCACGCTTCGCCACTGAACGACAGGCACGGAAAGCGGCGTTTCCAAATACCGTAGGAACGTTCTACGGTTGTTCTTGTCCTTATTTGTGCCTCGTTGTACAGGTGCTCTTCAGGGAGAACCGGATGTCTCAGTGGGGTGACAAGATACGGCCGGACAGCATAGCCAGAATCACCCAAGATCAAAGCATCTCCAAACTCTGCCCTTTCAAATCTGGCTTTTAAAGTGGAGTTGTTGAAGATATTCTGATCATGAGCTGATCCTGGCCATCGCGCCACAATGTCCATTATCCGTGTCTTGTCGTCGCACACCGTCTGGACGTTCAAGGAAAACCAGCCTTTCCTGTTCCGGAACACCTCCGCTTCGATGCCTCCTTCAGGAAATAAAATAGTCAATACATTATTAATTGGAACTTTAATACACATGTGTGAAATTGGTAAATCAGGCACTGTAATAAACGAACCTTGCGACTGTATGCGAATGTGTGTGCAGTCTATCGCACAAAGGACCTGTGGAAAGCGGTTCATTCGATAAAACCCTTCCTGGATTTTTCGTACCCCTTGATTCGTGTCTGGAAATGTCACGAAACGACATCGAAGAAGCGCGATCTCTCGTGTGACTTTTTTTATGATGACGCCGGCGGTGGACTTGTGTATGCCAGCAAAATCGCCAACAGAAATCAGCATGTTGCCGGTTGCATAAAACCGCAGCGTCAACAGGAGTTGGTTCATTGGAGATACCGAACCATTTCTAGAATTGACACGTACAAAAGTTTTTAATGTTGTGTGAAGTGAAAAATTTGAGATAAGGAAATGTTGCCACATATGTTTTCATTTTCTATCATAGGTTACGAATAACTCATATTATTATGTAACAGCTTTTCTTTTCTTATTATTATATTTTTATTTTAAATTTATTTTATGAATTATTATTATTTTCATTTTGGAGTTCCTTACCGATTCGTTGGGTGTTCCAGCTGAGGCTCTATCATCTCCAGAATGTGTAGAACTGTCGGCTTTGTCAGTCGAAAACGCATGAAAAATTCGTCGGCATCCCAAAAGTTAAAATTGTCTACTCGTGGTCTTATATTTTTGGGTTTCCTGACTCGAAGAGCCACAAACATTAGGAATTCATCCTCTGAATCAGAATCTTGGAACCAGTCATCCATAATATAAAAATTTTACTTGATGACTTAAATCAGATTGATCAATATAATTGTCAGAATAAGGTTGAATAATTGTTTTGTGGGTGTTTTCGCATGAAATTGAAAGTAAACAATCGGCCATTTTGAATTGAGTCAAGTGACCGCCAAACTACTTAGTAGGCACCTGGACTGGCTACCAAATAATCTGCCCGACAACTCATTTAGTGTGCCCGACAAATGCTAGCGATGGATGGTAATCCACCAAACTGTCTTGTCGATAGGATAAATTTTGTCGGGAACTTTGTCGAGAGGATAAATTTTGTCGGGAACTTCGTCGAGACATTGTAATATCGGCCCTAAGAGAAGTTTTCAGTAGATTACGTATCGCGGGATTGAAATTGAACCCGGATAAATGTGAGTTTTTATGCCCAGAAGTGACGTATTTAGGCCATGTAATTAGCCGACACGGTGTGAAACCAAATCCAGCTTTGATTCAAACTATTTTGGACTACCCTACACCTACTGACGTTTCAAGCCTACGGGGATTCCTCGGTTTAACGGGGTATTATAGGCGTTTCATTCCGAACTACGCGAAAACAGCGAAAGTATTGACACTTATGACAAAGAAGGAGAACTCATTTAGATGGGAACAAGAAGACACAGACGCGTTTGAGAAGTTACGACTCGCATTAACTAGTGATAGTGTCTTAGTCTACCCGGACTTTACAAAACCATTTATTTTGATAACTGACAGTTCAAGTTACGCCTTAGGCGCTATTTTAGCACAGAAAGTAGGAGAGTACGAGCGCCCGGTTGCGTATGCCTCGAGGCAGTTAAACAAAGCAGAATGTAATTATTCAACGACAGACAGGGAATTGTTAGGCCTAGTTTGGGGAATAAAGCATTTTTCAGTTTACTTATCGGGTAGACGTTTTTTAGCAGTCGTTGACCACATGAGTATCAAATATCTTATGAACATACAAAAACCATCTTGTCGTCAAACACACTGGACATTGTTACTGTATGAGTACGACTTCGAAGTCATTCATAGAAGTGGACAAAGCATCGGTCACGTTGACGCTCTCTCTCGTTTAAAAATGAATGCAGATACAATAGTCGATCCATGCAAACATGTAAACGCGGTTATTTCTCACCGACAGTATAGCTGCCCACCCCCATCGACCTACTCACATGTGGCCGATTATGAAGTATACCAGCCTAATGGAACCTTCAACAACAATGATTTGGTAATTAATACAAACGACACTCATCCTCTAGCTACCGAGGATACACAGCCGACCCAGCCCCTACCCGAGTCAAATTATACTCCATCGTTTGACAGATATAGAATAAGAAGTTTGCAAAGGATTGGGCAACCACTGAAAGATATTGTACGTGGCTTAGAAACACATGGTAATACTGACTACAAGTTCACACTAGACGACGACGGACTATTGTACAAGCTAAAACAAGGAAGGGAGATACAAGACAGATTGTACGTACCGCCCAGTATGACTAGAAAGATTATTTCGACATTCCATGACATCCCTTACGGCTCGCATAGCGGCGTCGCGTTGTCTACCCAGATGTTAGCGGCCAGATTTTATTGGATAGGGATGTACAGAGAGATAAAGGAATATTGTCGATTGTGTCGTACATGCCAAGAGATAAGAGGCAAGCCTCACCCGAATAAGGCACCGTTACAGCGTTTTGTTCAACCAGATTTCAGTTTCAGCCTGTGTTCTATAGATATAGTAGGCCCATTGCCGATGACGTCAAAGAAAAACAGATATATTTTAACATTCCACTGTCACTTTACAAAATATCCAATTGCCGTACCATTAGCCCACATAGACGCGAAGACAGTCGCGGACGCCTTCGTTCAAAACGTAATCTTAGTTCACGGTACACCTAAACAATTGATAACCGACCTGGGAAAACAGTTTATTTCTAAATTATTTAACGAGGTATGCAAATTATCACGAATTAAACACCTCCAGACTACACCCTACCACCCTCAAACGAACGGTATGAACGAAAGGGCCCATTCGCGGATGCGCAAATTACTGACAGTTCTCGTCAACAAGGATAGGGAATGGGACGACAGTCTCCCATATATGTTATTAGCGATGCGATGCACAATTTCAACTGCAACGGGATATACTCCCCACTTTATGGTTTTCGGCCATGATATCGAACTACCATTTGACGAGATTATAGGACCAACGGATACAAGTTACGTTAGTGAACAAGATTACGTAATTCAATTAGCAGATAGATTCAGAACCGCCTTCGAGATAACAAGGGCACACTCACAGAGAAACGCAGAGACGCAAGAAAAATATTACAATCGAAATGCAAATGAAGTACTTTACGCGATAGGCGACCTAGTTTATCTTTACACCCCTAGAAATACCGCAGGCATTCCACAGAAGTTTGCGAGACATTGGTCAGGCCCGTGGCGAATAACAGAAACGTCCGGTCCGGTTACTTTTACAATTAAACACATTTACAACTCAAAAATTCAAACTGTGCACAGTAACAGATTGAAACTTTATTCAACAGTAGATCCAGCAGATTTAGATCAAGACTCAGTCCCCACTGAAGACAACGCAATTCCTCCCCCACAAGATTTTTCGGAGGACATAAATAATTATGCAGACAACCAAGATGCCAGTCAGGCCCAAATGCCACCAGAACCCCCACCCCTAGCATTATTTGAGTACAGACCATCCGATTGGGATGAAGATGAAGAACATTTCAGAGGTTTCCCGGATCCCCCACAGGATAACTTCAGGCCTTACGTCCCCCACCCCCCGAACCACCCACGTATGATAGGCGTGATTTTAGAGCAGCTACATTGATTAGGTCCCAAACTGCAGTACAGCCGGAACAACCGATCGTAAACGATAACGCAGGCGAGCGGGTCGAAACACCCCCCGACATAGAACCAGAGATCCCCGCGACTTCAGCCGAAACACCGGTGTCAGCAAAAGGTTACAATCTACGAAGTGCACTGACACGCAGATTATCATTTAAGGCATTAGCTAATAAGAAAGATAAGAGCAACCGTATGAGTAAACGTAATGCAAAAAACTGACTGTGTAAAACGCACAGGGACGAAGTACTATAGTAGAAATTGGTTTATATTAAAGTAATTATCAAATCATTAGATTCAACTTGAGAGAAAACGAATATAATATGAAATTAAATGCTATAGGTAATAATCATGATAATGGAGAATAATCAACGATACGCATAGAAAGAACAATAAACTTTATGCAAAGATTCATGAATATTGAGGAAATAAAGAGTAGAGTTAATGTTAATGAGACCTGTACAAAAATTAAGAATTAGTAAGTAGCATAGACACGGAATATTTAATCATAGTAAAACAGGTAATATGTAAATTAGGTACGAGAATCAGTGGTCGTACATATCGTTGGAACGTAATCACGATAGGATGTAGTTATGTATTTTTAGTTAAAATTTAAGTATTTAATAACTAAGAAATAGGAAATTAATATTATATAACGAAAAAACATATCACCTAGTAATATTAATTAATAATGTACATCATGAAGAATTTATATTGGTCCTAATGCATCCGACGATCAATAAGAATTAATAATAAAAAAAAAAAAAATGGTGTAAAATTGCCTTATACCTAAGATACATTGACTAAGTTACTTTTAGAATATGGAAGGAAGATTTTAATTTTTTTCGAGTCACACAAATCTTAAAACAGTATCATAACTTCATTTCTTTAATAACTTCTACCTCAGCCTTGCCTGTTACCATTTTTTTTCGAATAGTGAATGCTTGGTTTCTTTTGTCTCTAGATGCACATCAGGCTGACGGACACCGAGAGTAAGAAGGACATTACACACGTCATCCAACACGAGAGGCAAAGAACACGTCGCGCAATCTATCGAAGGGACGCAGAGGGACTTGTAACAACAGTGCAACCTGGTTCAACCCTCGAAACGAACGACAATATATCTCGTGTTCGGCAAGTGAAAGTGTTAGTGACCCCAATTACCTCAGTGGACTGTCAGACTGTTGGCATTTAGCAACACTTAGCGCCACATTCATCCCTTTTTCAGTGATATTTTTTTTATTACATCAAGGAACTGTATGATATAGTATGCATAAGACATATAAATTTTCTTCCATTATTATAATATAACTTTTGTCAGGCATTTGTATTTTTATGTATTAATATTTTCAAATTCTTTAAGCATCGGGGAAAAGTATCAATAATTCTTCACGATTTGCATTATTACACATTAGAAGTATTAAATATTTCACTGTATGTTTTACTACTGTACAATTTAGGTGACTATTTTATCATGAATCTTTATACAAAAGAGGAATATTTTACTTTATTAGGTTAGTATTAGTTAAAACATGTAAAGTCCACAACTGTGGTGAACACTTCAAGAATACACTGTAATTTCTGTATGATTTCCTACATGTGAATTGCATCATTATGTATTTTTACAAAAATTATTATAACATACAACAGCGCTTCACGTTCATTATTTTAATTAAAAATTCATATTACTACAATTGAAACACCACCTTTGGGAGGTATTCCAATTTTTGAAAGTGGGCGGCAATGTCATGAAGTGACAATTTTCATACAATTAATTATATTATTCAACATTTCACTAAACTCATAGGGCCTATACATAAATAATCTTCCTTTTACTCTTTCATATCAATCAATCAATCTTCTATAAATATAATTTAACCACAATTCTCAAGTAAATAATAACTGATTCTATAACTGTTCATTGTGTTCCTAGCTTCTATAAGAGACTTAATTAATCCATTTGTTCTATTTTCGGCCTTTCAACTCTTATTGTAAACCTAAATTTAAACTTTGTAACTGTGTAACCCTCTTATAGACAGCCTATGACGCTTTCTTTTCCCCTTTACTCTGTCGTCACCAAATTGCTATTGTATATAACGGCCTATTTTAATCAATTAACATCAGTCTTAAATGTGAGTGCAACATGACGCTGCTAGCCCTGACCATGTAAGTCGATCTATTATGAGTTAAAATTATTCTTTGTCTAATGTTTCCCATACAATAAATAATGTGATTGCAAATTTAGTCCCTGTTACTTTTCATGATTCCCGATCGTTAATACCGTCTCACGACAAGTTCCCTCTCCTTCAGATTAAATGGCCACCTATTGAGTTTTCTCACAAACTTTATTCCAAATTTATGTCAAACTTAGTTTGACTGGTGACAGCATCTGCTATCAATTCCGGCTATTTCAATGATAAATTTTTCGCTTCATAACAATGGTCAAGTTGACGAGACGAACAAATGATACACAGACGGTCATGAGGAGGAACGACGGCACGGTGACAAACAAACCCAAGGAGCTAAAGAAAATTTGGAAAGAATACTTCGAGAACCTGTTGCAGGGAGAAGAGGGAAGCGAAGAAATAGAAGCGGCAACGAGGGAAAGAGGTACGGAAGAAACAAGAGGGAAGGACAACGATGAAAACAAGATACCAAGCAGAAGAGAGGTAATCGACGTTATAAAGAGAATGAAAAATGGAAAAGCTACTGGGATGGACGAGAAAAATGTGGAAATGATCAAGGCAGCTGGTGGTGAAGGAGCAGAATGGCTCTACAGAGTCGTTTTAGCGGCATGGACACAAGGCAGAGTGCCTCAAGACTGGGGCAAAGGTGTCATGACACCTATATTCAAAAAGGGAGACAGATTAAGGTGTCAAAACTAAAGAGGCATAACAGTCATGAGCCAAGCAGCCAAAATATACGAGAAAGTATTGGAAAAAAGACTCACACAATATGTAGAGGTAAAGATGAGAGAGGAACAATATGGGTTCCGAAAAGGACGATCCACAATAGATGTGATATTTGCATTGAGACAAATAATGGAAAATAGGTGGGAAGATGGTGCAGTGATGAGAATGGTATTCTTGGACCTGGTGAAAGCTTATGATCAACTTCCACGAGCAGTCGTGTGGAGATGTTTGGAAAAGAAGGGCGTAAGCGAGGAGTTGATAAGAAAAATAAGGAGTACCCACAAAGAAAACTGGAGTTGTGTGCAGTGCAACGTAGGGAGGACAGAATGGTTCAAGGTAAACGAGGGATTGAAACAAGGAAGTGTGCTATCACCAACTTTGTTTGGTGTGGTAATGGACGAGATGTTACGTGAAGTGGAGGAAAGTGGAGAGGGAGAAGCGGACTCAAAGACGTTCATTTATGCGGACGATATTATGATTTGGGGGGAGTCAAACGAAGAGGTACAATCGAGAGTGGATAAGTGGGAGAGGGTGACAGAGAAGTTTGGACTACGTATGAGCTGCGAGAAGAGTGAAACACTGACGATGGACAGAGGAAAGAAGGCAACGTGCAATATCAAGGTTCAAGGAGTGGTACTAAGAAAGAAAGAAGAGTTTAAATATCTAGGGAATGTGATAACGAAGGATGGCAAGGTGGGGAGTGAGATCAAGAATAGAAGGGCAGCGGCTGAGAGTTTCTACCAATGTGTACGAAAATTAATATGGAAGGAGGGTATTCCAAGAAGATGTAAACTAATGATTTACAAGTGTTACTATCTACCCATCCTAACATACGGTGCAGTAACATGGCCAATGGGGGGGAAAGAGGGAGCAGACATCCAAGTAGCGCAGATGAAGTTCTTGAGAGGGGTGGTGGGAGTGACTAAGCTAGACAAGATCAGGAGTGAGAAGATTAGGGGGGACCTGGGAGTGGAGAATTGAGTTGGAAGTTGGGTCGAGAAAGATTAAGGTGGTTTGGACATAAGAAAAGAATGGGAGAAAATAGAATCCCGAGAAGAGAATTTGAAAAGGGTAGGGATATGAGGGAAAGAAAAGTGGGTCGTCCAAGAGCTAGGTGGATTGATAGCGTTGAAGGAGATGTTCAAGAGAGGAATGAAGAGTGGGAGAGAGTAGAAAGAGAGAAATGGTGGGAAAACAGAGAAAGATGGAAGGAATTGGTGAAGCGGCAACAGGAGGAAGAAGACTGCGAAGAAGCTGGAGAAGCAGAGTACGGGCAAGAAAACGGAATGGCTCACCGTCTTCGACATCCCAGGCAGCCCTAGAAACGACGGTGGAGTCACCTTCACCCCCCAAACCCGACATCGTTGGATGGGGAGATCGAAATCGAAATATATATATATATATATATATATATATATATATATATATATATATATATATATATATATATATATATATATATATATATCGCTATACTGATTCAATACCAACATAACTCCAAAAAATGCGTTTTTCAGATATTGGTATCGTTGGCTAGGTATTCGAAAGCTCTATCCAGTCATCAACACTAACACATCTCAAAACAAAGTGATGATAATTTGCAAAATCACACAGTTCAGTATTGAAATACATCAAGCTTGCAACATTGATAATGCAATACCAACACATTTTTAGCTGCTCTTCTGTTGCACTGAATGTTGGGTTGATTTAGCAGTGTTCATACTGAGTTATATACAGAAAGAAGTCGGACAATTAGGTGTGATTTTGCATTGTTCTACTTGATATAATAATGTACGAATCTAGAGGGAGACATATGCTACGATTGACACAGGTGAAACTACTTCAGGTAAATACTGTATGTACTCATATTATTCATGGGCTTATTTATAACCGTTCTGTGTTTGAACATCATCAAAGATGGCGCAACATAACCTCAAATTCATCTTTTCCTATGAGGGTTCGAATGCATCACAGCAACAAGTATCAAGTGCTAAAGAGCAACACGATAATCCAGTTATGCTAAGCAGTGAAGTTATTGATACCTGTGTAGTATCTGACAGTTGAGTTCCTGCCTCACCTAGAAGGCAGTGAACAAAACAGTTCCCTGCGCATAAGTTTGTAGCCAGGATTGTACAACAGACCATCATGTGAGAGCGAATAAAGCGGACGTGTAATATAACAAGTTGTTAATCCATGTGCATCCATTTCATCTAACATAATGACCACAAGTGGCGACGAGGATAAAGAAATAGGTTGAGTTATCTTTCTTGTTGTTGTAAATCAAATCTATAATGTCAATTAACATCGATGTAAGGCCGATCGGGGAATTTGACTGTGATGGAGACACGACATCAATTGGACAACGATGGCAGAGATGGACCCGTGCTTTCACTCTATACATATAGAAGGGAAAGGAGTAAAAGCGGATAATCAGAGGAGAGCTATTTTATTGTCAACAGCGGGAATGTCAGTACAAGACATATTCTATACTCTTCCAGAATCGGTTGATGAAGAAGGAAACAATAACCTATATGGAACCGCACTAGATGCACTTAACGCACATTTCAAGCCGCTTACGAACAGAGCATACGAACGACAGGTATTCCGAGGTAGGGTGCAAGGTCAAGACACCATGGAGCAATATGTGACAAAGCTGAAAGTACAAGCCAAACTGTGTCAATTCGGTGCCGAAGAAGATGAGAATATTCAAGAACAAATCATCGAAAAATGTTCATCCAGTGCTTCAAGAAGGAGATGCCTGGAGAGGGGAGCAACCCTAACCTTGAGCAAAGTACGCGAAATGACAATAGGATTAGAGGATGGAGACCGGCAGGCCAGAGAAATGGAACGCGGACCTAATACAGGTAGGCCAAATATTAAACATGAAATAAACAGGGTGGTCAGAGATAACAAGTCACACACAAGGCAGGAAGACGACTGGACAAAGACCGCTACCTGTTTTAGGTGTGGCAAAGAAGGCCATATAAGTCGTGATAAAAGCTGTCCTGCAAAAGGAAAAGAATGCCAGAAATGCAAAAAGACTTGACATTTTACTGCATGGTGTAAGACGAAGCAGACGAGTCACAAACAGAAGCCTAAAGGAAGACGAGTTCGTCAAGATGACGACTTGGAGACATCAGACTACGAAGAACAATACGCATTCAATGTGACCTAGCGACATCTAGAAGTGTCAGCAACAACATTGATCTGAGAGTCGGAACTGTCGAAGCTAGTATGATAATCGACTCTGGAGCAAGCTGCAACGTAATAAGCAAGCGTGTTTGGCAAAAGTTCAAGAAAGAAAAGATCGTATGCAGTTCAGAGCCAACAAGGCAGAAGTTATTTGCTTACGGCAAGAAAGAAGAGCTGAATGTTATAGGCAAATTTCAAGCAAAAGTTGAAATCCGTGGTAGAAGCACAACGGCAGACTTCTACGTCATCAGTGAAGATGGAGCTTCTTTACTGGGCAAGAAGACGGCACAAGAGTTAGGAATCCTTAAGATGGGGATCGAGCTCATAAACACAGTGAGTAAGGAAACGTTCATTAATCAGTATCAAGACGTTTTCACTGATACGCTAGGTAAGCTGAAAGATTATAAACTACAGATTCCAATAGATAAGTCTGTAAAACCAGTAGCAATTAGAGCTAATAGAGTGCCATATCAACTCAGAGATAAGGTAAAAGAGAAAATCTTGGAGTTGATGGATCTGGACATAATTGAACAGGTAGAGGGTCCAACACCGTGGGTATCGCCAGTAGTCATTCGGAAGAAGAAAAATGGTGATATACGGTTATGTCTAGACATGAGGAACGCGAATGAGGCCGTGTTAAGGGAAAGTTATCCTATTCCGTCTACAGACGAGATGTTACAGGAACTGAATGGCAGTACCATTTTCAGCAGTTTAGATGTGAAGTGGGCGTATCACCAAATTGAACTTACACCAGAATCGAGGGAGATAACCACTTTTGCGACACACGTAGGACTGTATCGATTCAAGAGACTAGTATTCGGGGTAAAATGTGCTCCAGAGATGTTTCAGAGAATCGTTCAGCAAATGCTGCAAGGAGTGGAAAGAGTCTACAATTGTCAAGGTGACATCATAGTACACGGGAAAACCGAAGAGGAACACGACAAACGACTACACGAAACGCTGAAGAAGCTACAAGACAAGGGACTGACGCTAAATGTTAACAAGTGCAAGATAGGAGTAACGGAAGTTATCTTCATGGGAAACAGAATTACAGCCAGTGGAATAAATCCAACCGAAAGCAGCGTTGAGGCCATTCGTGAATTCAGGACACCAGAAACGACCGAAGAAGTTCGAAGTTTTCTGGGGATGGTCAACTACAGTGCAAGGTTTATACCTGATCTTGCCACAACATCCGAACCATTACGAGAGTTGACGAGGAAATCAGTACAGTTTCAGTGGGGGCCAAGACAGGAAGAATCCTTTCTGCAACTGGAGAAGCACTTGACAGAAGCAAAGACTCTCGGATTCTACGACAAGGACAAGAAGACCATAGGCATAGCAGATGCGAGCCCATTCGGTCTTGGAGGAGTACTCGTACAGATTCAAGATGACGGCCCACGAGTAATCTGTTATGCCAGCAGATGCCCAAGTAATACGGAAAGAAGATATACACAAACAGAGTATGAAGCGCTAGCTGTTGTATGGGCGTGTGAAAGATTTCATATTCACATTTACTGTCTAAATTTTGATTTGTACACAGATCACAGAAGTCTCGAGGTCATCTATTCAGCCAGATCGAAGCCGAGCGCGAGAATAGAAAGATGGGTTCTTCGTATGCAGCCGTACACATACAAGGTCATATACAAGCTCGGAAAGATAAACATCGCCGACCCACTGTCCCGACTGCTGAAGAGACAAATTCCATGTTCCAACGGTAAGCCTTTTGGAGAAACGGAGGATTACATACGGTGGGTAGTCCAACAAGCAACTCCGACAGCAATGTCTATTAGGGAGATTGAAAGAGCTTCAGACGATGATAGTGAGCTACGAGAGGTTATCAATAGTCTGCAAACCGGGGTATGGAATGACTCAACTAGAGCGTATCGGCTCATCCAGAATGAACTCTGCGTCATAGGTAGAGTCATCCTACGTGGACACACAATAGTTATCCCAGAGAGCCTTCGACGTCGAACACTCTCTGGGATAACTATTCTGTGTCAACTGCGGTAGCTGAGTCCGTCTGGTGATTGGACGACTACTGCATTTGCTTCTTTCTTCAACACTGTATGTGGTTGTGGATTGAATGGAGTTGTGAGTTTGTCACGCTTGGTTTGTTTTAGTAGGACCAGGTCTCCGACATCTACGTCACTTTGACGTGCGTTCCTTCTTGCATCTGTATAATCACTCGAGATTGCCCATGAAGGCCATCCAGGGATCACTGCAACAAAACAGAGACTACGAACAAAGGTTTGGTGGCCGTGTATCGACAAGGAAGCAGAATTGCTCTGCAGATCGTGTCACGGATGTCAAATCGTCGCGCAAGCAGATCCACCAGAGCCAGTACAGCGAACAGAACTACCAGACAAACCATGGGACCATGTAGCCATTGATTTCATGGGTCCATTCCAAGGGTTTACTGGTGAGTACTTGTTTGTCGCAGTAGACTATTACAGCAGATTCATAGAAGTAGAAATCATGAAGACTATTACTACAGCAAAACTCATTCCTATATTGGATGTAATGTTTGCTAGATACGGATTCCCAAAGAAAATTCATGCAGATAATGGATCCCAATTTGTTAGTGCTGAACTAATAGAGTATCTATCAGAACGAGGGATAGAACTTCATCACACAACACCCTTATGGCCACAAGCAAATGGCCAAGTAGAAAGTCAAAATAGAGGACTACTAAAAAGACTGAGAATAGCTCATGCAGAAGGAAAAGATTGGAAATCAGAACTCAATACCTACCTTTTGATGTACCGAACCACTCCTCATGCAGTGACGGGCGTACCGCCTGCTGAACTGATGTTCCGCAGAACTCTCAGGACCAAATTAACAAGTAGGGATAGGGAAATGTTAGATGATGAGGAAGTTCGTGACCGCGACAGGGATAGAAAAGATAAAGGAAAGGATTATACAGATGCAAGAAGGAACGCACGTCAAAGTGACGTAGATGTCGGAGACCTGGTCCTACTAAAACAAACCAAGCATGACAAACTCACAACTCCATTCAATCCACAACCATATACAGTGTTGAAGAAAGAAGGAAATGCAGTAGTCGTCCAATCACCAGACGGACTCAGCTACCGCAGAAATTCAACATTTGTTGTGAAGAAATATCGAACAGGCTCAGATAACCCAACAACCGAAGAACCTGAAGTTGAAGAAGTTCCACCGCTGGAACAGCAAGAAGAACCTGTTCAAGAACCATTACCAGCCAGTCCGATTGGCAGACCACAACGAAGTCGCAGAGTTCCTAAACATTTAACCGAGTCGTATGAGATGAGTTGAATAATTATACTAATTAATTAAGCAATTAATTATTGGACTACATCGAAGCTGGTGAAGTCAAACTTATCATTATCAACAAACATTAGCATAAATAATCATTAAATATCAACTTGATGATATTCAAGGTGGAGAACCAAATTAAGTTATTTCTAGATGGAGAATCATATTAATCATTCCATTAACGGCATTGTTATGTGCAGCATTGTCATGTTATTATGTTCACTATTATTGTAAATTGAAATTAACACCAATAAGGTGATGGAATTCAATCAGAAAGGAGAAAAGGGATGTAGTATCTGACAGGTTAGTTCCTGCCTCACCTAGAAGGCAGTGGACGAAACAGTTCCCTGCGCATAAGTTTGTAAACCAGTATTGTAGAACAGACCATCATGTGAAAGCGAATAAAGCGGACGTGTATTATAACAAGTTGGTAATCCATGTGCATCCTTTCATCTAACATAATCACTACAACTACTACTATATATAGGTACTCTCAAGAAATATGGGGGAGGGGGGACCATAGAAGATGCCAAGGCAGAGTGATATCAACGTAAATGTACAGATAGCTACGGTACCGGTAGGCCTACTGTTGACCATACTTTCAAACAGTATATTGAAGATTACCCAGTACAAGCTTAGGCGGTTAGGCCTATGTATTTGTGATTTGTTTTTTTATTAGCCCTAGCTAGTCTTGAACTGCCAATGTGACTACCTAGGGCACAACTGCTACAATGATGTAGGTATAGGCCTATAGTGCATTATTATTTGTTTCTAGTTATTAAAATCAAGGTAAATATATCAATATCAAAGTTTCAATGCCGTTTGCAATTTTCATATCGAACGACAACCCTGGTATTTGTATATATGATTTATTTATCGTCCGCTCATTTGTACTCCCAGCTCCTGGTGAGGTCATTGAGCAAACAATAATCTCCGTCACCATCTCAATCCACCGTTGTGGTGAATTACAATGGTATCACCCTCTGAACAATGTAATTGATCACATGTAATAATATTTTGTTTCCAGGAAATGGATGAAGAATACTTGTATCCAGGAGCATTTATTACGCTGAGACAAAGCGAAGCTTTGATTTTGGCCTTCGTTACACGCCATCATCTCTCCGAGAACGCGCTGCGAGATTTTTTTCTCTTGATAAATACTCATACTCCAAATGCTGTGCACCAGTCGAGATACCATTTCCTTAAACAGCTCAATCAAGATCAAACTGTCACTCCCATATTTCACTGTGAAGGATGCAGTGAGACACTGAACTTCGAATTTGACAACCAACGTTCAACTTGCACCAATGAAGGCTGTGACTTTTTCCATGAGAATAAGGTTCAAGAGAAGAAAGAGCTTCGGAAGAATGGATTCTTCTTCCTTGATATGCCTCTTAAACCTCAAATTGCTGCTTTGTTAAATAACCCGTTAGTTTTGGAAAACTTCGACAAGGTCAAGAAAACTCAAGTGATGTGACGTCTGGGAAAAGTTATTGCGACCTTCAAGATCGAGAGAAAATCGAGCTGGGAGATATTACTCTTCAGCGGAACACAGATGGTGCATCTGCCACAAAATCTTCAAAATGCTGTATCTGGCCCATTCAAGTTGCTATTAATGAGCTGCCTTATGAAGACAGAAAAGAACATTTAATGATGACAAGTTTGTGGCAGGGATCTAAACCTAATATGGACACGTTCCTCAGACCTTTCGTGCAAGAAACAATAGACCTTCACACCAACGGTATTCAACTGACCAATGGTACAACTGTAAAAGTTCATTGTATCATATCTTCGGTAGATTCTGTTGCCAGGCCTCTGCTGCAAAACATAAAACAATTCAACGGTATGTTTGGATGTTCGTTTTGCCTCAAGCGTGGGGAGCGAGTTGCCCGAGGTGATGGTAGTGCACATGTATATTGTGGAGAAGTGACAGAACTCCGTACCGTAGATCAACACTTGAATGATGCAACAGAGGCTACAGAAAATAACATTTGTGTCCGAGGTGTCAAGGGACCGTCAGTACTTATGCTTATTCCCACCTTCAATATAATTCCATCATTCATACCAGATTATTGACATAATGTTTTGTGGGGTGTAACTAGACGGTTTCTGTTCGAGTGGTTCGATGGAAAGAATTCCACTGAAGATTGGTACCTGGGTTCACATTTCAAGTCTAATGCTTTTGAATCTCGACTGCTCGGAATCAAGCCACAGAAAGAAATTACAAGAGCACCTGGATCATTTCAAAATGACAAGAAATTTTGGAAGGCGAGTGAATTTCGTGCAGTTCTGCTATATTACTCACTCCCGTGTTTGAGTAGTCTCTTACCAATGAGGTTTTTCAAGCACTGGATGCTTTTGGTGTTTAGCATTACCATTTTTCTAAAAGGAAAGGTTACAGAAAGTCAACTCCGTCTCGCATCTCGAGCGCTTGAACGATTCGTGTATCAAATTGAGGTTCTCTGTGGACAGGAGTGGATGACATTTAATATGCATATACTCTTGCATGTTCCACAGTCTGTGAAAAATTGGGGTGTTCTCTGGAGTGCTTCAATGAATTGAATTGAATGTTCTGTTTTAGGTGCTTCGACGTCGAGGTCATTTTGCACCGCTTTAATATTTGTAAGTGAACACGACAGTGTCCTCAGATTGTATCATCGGCAGATGGGAAGTTCGTGTAGAAAAATACATCAATCTTAATTGGTAAAATATGAACAACTACATGCATAGAGTTAAAGTTAGGTCTGATATCACAATTTATAAATATATTAATCTAAAAAGTAAGCAAACCCATTGTAACGGCTGGGCAACCACTAATTATTAACGACATTAAAAACTTACCACTATTATAAAAGCACTATCTATAAGCGCCTTAAAAGTGGAATGAATAATTAATAAAGATGAGATCAATTCGATCACATCTTGTCAAGTAAGTTTGAGTGCTTTAGGAAGTTTGTAACCTTGTCTACTTCTCTTCTGTCATTTGATAATATCGCTGATAAGCTGTTGGTCATTTTTAGTCTCTGTCTGATACCTCTATATTTGCTACATTCGACCAGGATATGCTTTATCGTGAGGGCTTCATGGCAATGATCACACGTTGGAGGTATTTGGTCAGGAGTAAATAAATATGAGTGTTTCATCAGCGAATGACCTATTCGTAATCGAGACAGTACGACTTCCTCGCGACGTGAGCCGCGAATGGACGAGTCCCAAGGTTCGATTGTTGCTTTGATTTCCTTCAGCTTGTTGTTGCTCTGTTCGTCCCATTCTTTTTGGGATTTATTTTTATGAATTTTCTTAAAATGTGCTTTCGGGTCACTAGGTGGTACTCTGGTATGGTCAATGCTGGCTCTTTGGGTGGCGTCTCTAGCAGCGTCATCAGCTATTTCATTCCCTTTGATTCCCACATGTCCAGGTACCCAGCAGAACACTATCCTGACATCCTGCGAAGCAAGGGTGGTCAGGAGTGTCTGCACTTCCTGGACAAGTGGGTGGGATGGCAAGATCTGTGAAATAGCTTGAAGCGCACTAAGTGAATCTGAGCATATTAGAAAGGAGGAGAGATCTTCGCGTAGACAGATATGTTGTAGAGTTTTATATATAGCGAACAATTCCGCCGTATACACGCTACAAATAGGGCTGAGTTTGAAGCAGTGAGAAACTGATTGATCGGATATGTACGCACAGCCAACATTGTCATCAAGTTTCGATCCATCGGTATAATACCGTCGATGACCTGGATAGCTGGAAGTAAGTTCTTTGAATAGTTGGCAATACACAAGTGCGCTCGTATCGCTCTTGATGTGATCAGCAAGTCGGGTGTTGCACACGGGACGGGGTACAAGCCATGGAGGAGTATTGCGACATCCGACTGGGTACATCTCAGGAAAAACGAACCTCTCCTCATTTAAAATGTTGATGAAACGAATCCCAGCAAGTACCGTGGAACTTGGTTTTGAAACATACAATGCTTGAAATCTTGGGTTACGAATCTGCTGGTAAGCGGGATGTCGCCGAATACACAGTAGTTTGGATACATGAGACGATAGTAGGTATTGTCGTCTTATCTGCAGCGAGGGCTCACCAGCCTCACAATACATGCTCTCCACCCGACTTATCCGGAGTGCTCCGAAGGCCAGGCGGATGCCTGTATTGTGGACGGTGTTGAGAGGCTTTAGATAACTAGTTCTGGCTGAATCGTATACAGCACTTCCGTGATCTAGTTTAGATCGTATCAGTGCACGGTACAACCGGAGCATCGTGGTACGATCAGCACCCCATGTGGTGCCACTTACATACCGTAAAAGGTTCAAAGATTTGAAGCACTTAGTCCTAAGTTGGGCGATATGTGGTTTCCAATTAAGCTTCGAGTCAAAAGTGAGGCCAAGAAATCTAGTAGTTTCGGAGAATGGTAGTCGTCGTTTATAGAGGAAAATATCTGGTTCAGGGTGTAGTCCTCGTAGTCTATGGAAATGTATGCAGGTTGTCTTTGTTGCTGAGAAGGTGAATCCAGTGCGGTTCGTCCACTCCTCTAACCTATTGATTGTCAGCTGTATCTGCCTGGTTGCTGTTTCGAGTTTTACAGACTTGCAAAAGATGGCTAGATCGTCTACAAATAAGGAAGATGAGACTGGTGAGCGGATACAGTCAATAATACTATTAATGGCAATTGCGAACAACGTGCAGCTCAAGACTGAGCCCTGCGGAACTCCATTTCCCTGGGTAAAACTATCAGATAATATATTTTCAACACGAACACAGAAACGACGATTTGACATGAAATTCTGCACAAAAATAGGCAAGTGACCTTTCAACCCTCATTTCGACAAGGTTTTTAAAATATTATGCCTCCAGGTCGTATCATATGCCTTTTCCATATCAAAAAATACTCCAATAACATGTTGTCTTGTTAGAAATGCGTCTTGTATGAAACCTTCCATACGAATAAGATGATCTGTCGTGTTTCGATCTTTCCTGAAACCAGACTGTTCGATGCAGATAAAGTTATGCCGTTCCAAGAACCACATTAGACGGTTATTGATCATCCTTTCCATTATCTTGCATAAACAGCTGGTCAGGGATATTGGGCGATAGCTGGATGGCATATTCTTATCCTTGCCGGGTTTCAAAATGGGGACTTGCACAGCGTCTCTCCAACTGTCAGGGAACGAGTCACAGCTCCAAATTAAGTTATATGTTCCGAGTAGAACATCGAAGGAATCTGATGAGAGATGTTTGAGGAATAGATTGTGTATCTTGTCAGGTCCGGGCGATGTATTATTGGAGTTATCTATAGCGTTCTCTAACTCCCACCTACTAAACGGCACGTTGTAAGACTCGTTGTTGGCAGAGGCGAAGTCAAGTTGTCTTCGGTCTGCCACACGCTTAATATTGTGGAACGATGCCGAATAGTGGCGGGAGCTAGAGACATTCGAAAAGTGGCTACCAATAGTATTTGCAATGTCGAGAGGTACTGTGACGATGTTTCCGTTCAACTCAATCCCTGCTATTTGATGTGATTTGAATTTCCCTTCGATCTTCTTCACTCTGTTCCACACTTTGGTTGGATGTGTGGAACAATTTATAGAAGAAACGTACCTGTTCCAAGAGGCCTTTTTGGAACGTTTGATAATAAAGCGTGCTTTCGCACGAAGTCGTCGAAAGGAAGATAGGTTTAATTCAGTGGGGTATCGAGTATAATACTTGAGTGCTTTCTTGCGTTTCCGTATCGCTTCTCTGCATTCCTCATTCCACCATGGAACAGGAATGTGTCTCATGTTTGTGGACGTAAGAGGGATACTAGCTTCCGCAGCACGAATAATTACTGCCGTTACACTGCCAACTCTTTCTTCAATGTTTGTTATGTTTCCTGTATCTCTCAAATCAACAAGAGAGGTGAATGTCGTCCAATCAGCACGGCGCAAATTCCACTGCGCCCATCGCTTTGGTTGTTGATGATCTGCGAGTAGGTTGAGGATTAAGGGAAAGTGGTCGCTGCCACAGAGATCAGTGTGAACAGACAAATTAACAAGGGTGAGCGCGCTCACCCTTGGACACCCTTATATAGAAAAAAAACTTAAATTGATTGCTTCTATTGACAGAAAACCTTAAATAGATTATTCTGTAAAAATAAATTCTTAAATTGGTTGTTTCTATTGACAGAAATCTTGAATACATTGCTTATATTCACAAAAAAACTTACATGATTTCTTCTATCGACAGAAAATCCTGAATTAATTAAATTCCATCAACAACAGAATATAGTTCCTCTAGTATTTTGTTTATAGGCCTATCTAGAACTTTTATTAAATGCTTCTTTTTCCATGTTGCTTGACCTCACCAACAGCTAGGTTATAGAGGGTACAAATAAGCACATGATAAAGAAACGGTGAGGTGATGATAGATGAAAGGACATTAAAAAAACCCCAATCTTATGCAGGATTAGAACCTGCGACCCTGGAACCAGAAGCAGATACGCTACCTCTGGACCTTGAATGTATATATATATATATATATACATATATATATATATATATATATATATATATATATATATATATATATATATATATATATATATATATATATATATATATATATATATATATATATATATTTATATACATATTGCTTCTAGTGGGTATAGCGTCTATGGACAAACTATAAATAATAGAATAAAATGGTAAGTTGTATACTGGAATACTGTATACTGGAATAGTGGAATAAAACATTGTATTGATCTCTTCTATTTACAGAAACCTAATAAAAAAAGGTTAATAGCAATATTTGTATGTATAGTGGTCTCAGTTTTGTGTACGGTACCACATATTGTGTACATATAGTCAACATGCATATTATTTTTTGGATGAGCGAAGCGAAGACTCAATTACACTTGACCCGAAAAAAATGTACATGTTTTTTTTTTTTTTTTTTTGTTTTTGTTCGCGCTCTACAGGTCAGCCGAAAATTCAAATTCGATTGAAACTTGGCATGCCCATGTGTCATCATCTGGATTGAATCCCATTAGTTTTTATACGCAATCGGTTGCACCACTTCTGAGAAAACTAATTTTCCATTTTCCAACTAACCCATAAGAATAAGCCAGAGAAGAATTTTCATAAAAAAAATGTCCTTCAAAAAATTTCAAATTTTCACCAAATTTCAATATAATAATGATACATATTATTCCGAACTTTCATTGGAATCCAACCAGTCGTTTTGATATAAAATATTATATAATGACAAAAAAAAGCAAAAGAAGAATTTTCGTACAAAAAATGTCTTTCGAAAAAATTCAAATTTTCACCAAATCTCAATATAATGATGATACAGATCATTTCGAACTTTCAATAAAATCCAAACAGTCGTTTGGATATAAAAAATTATATAATGACATTTTTACACATCGTTTTGAAGCTATTAAGAAAACCTATTAAATCCAAGCAACAAGTGTCACCAATTAATGGAAAACGATTAAAACAAGGCCTTCTTTATTATAGAAGAAATTATTGAGAATGAGTAATGAATATAAAAGGTGGTTCTCAAGGTGTATATATGTATACAGCTGTCATCACGTTTCATATAGTAGTCTAATATTACAATATAATATAATATTAAATTGCATCTACTATTTCCTTCATGAGAATAGTCTACGAAACAAACCAACCAAATGGAAAGATTGATTTTTAGCTTGAATGCCGTCAAAACAGCAACTTGATATAACAATTTTCGAAAGAATTCAATGTCATTCATTAGCTCATCCATCAACGCGGAAACACATAACGCGTTTTCCTAGTAAAAACATGTACAAATGGCCTAAAGTCCATTCATATAAGCGCGTTAATGATGCAATGATTCAACTTGAACCACACGATACACAAAATTACAAAAAATTCCGCAATTTTATTATTAAGATCCTATTTTGGCTTGATTGATTTCAAATTATACAAGATATATTTTATTGGATGAGCGAAGCGAAGACTCAATTACACTTGACCCGAAAAAAATGTACATGTTTTTTTTTTTTTTTTTTTTTTTTTTTTTTTTTTTTTTTTTTTTTTTTGTTCGCGCTCTACAGGTCAAACGAAAATTCAAATTCAATTGAAACTTGGCAAGCCCAAGTGTCATCATCTGGATTGAATCTCATTGATTTTTATGCGCAATCGATTGCACCACTTCTGAGAAAACTAATTTTCCATTTTCCAAATTACCCATAAGAATAAGCCGGAGAAAAATTTTCATAAAAAAAATGTCCTTCAAAAACTTTCAAATTTTCACCCAATTTTAATATAATAATGATACACATTATTTCGAACTTTCATTGAAATCCAATCAGTCGTTTTGATATAAAAAATTATATAATGAACAAAAAAAGCAAAAAAAGAATTTTCGTACAAAAAATGTCTTTCGAAAAAATTCAAATTTTCACCAAATCTCAATATAATAATGATACAGATTATTTCAAACTTTTACTGAAATCCAATCAGTCGTTTAGATATAAAAAATTATTTAATTACATTTTTACACATCTTTTCAAAGCTATTAGGAAAACCAATTAAATCCAAGCAACAAGTGTCATCCATTAATGGAAAACGATTAAAACAAGGCCTTCTTTATTATCGAAGAAATTATTGACAGTGAGTAATGAATATAAAAGGAGGGTCTCAAGGTGTATATATTTATACAGCTGTCATCACGTTTCATATAGTAGTCTAATATTACAATAGATAATATTAAATTGCATCTAATATTTCCTTCATGAGAATAGTCTACGAAACAAACCAAACAAATGGAAAGATTGATTTTTAACTTGAATGCCGTCAAAACATCAACTTGATATAACTTTTTGAAAGAATTCAATGTCATTCTTATTAGCTCATCCATCAACGCGGAAACACATAACGCGTTTTCCTAGTTTATTATTATTGGATGAGCGAAGCGGAGACTCAATTTTACTTGACCCGAAAAAAATGTTTTTTTTTTTTTTTTTTTTTTTTTTTTTTTGTTCGCGCTCTACAGGTCAGCCAAAAATTCAAATTCGATTGAAACTTGGAATGCCCATGTGTCATCATCTGGATTGGATCCCATTAGTTTTTATACGCAATCGGTTGCACCACTTCTGAGAAAACTAATTTTCCATTTTCCAATTAACCCATAAGAATAAGCCAGATAAGAATTTTCATAAAAAAATGTCCTTCCAAAAATTTCAGATTTTCACCAAATTTCAATATAATAATGATACACATTATTCCGAACTTTCATTGGAATCCAACCAGTCGTTTCGATATAAAATATTATATAATGACAAAAAAAAAGCAAAAGAAGAATTTTCGTACAAAAAATGTCTTTCGAAAAAATTCAAATTTTCACCAAATCTCAATATGATAATGATACAGATCATTTCGAACTTCCACTAAAATCCAATCAGTCGTTTGGATATAAAAAATTGTATAATGACATTTTCACACATCGTTTTGAAGCTATTAAGAAAACCTATTAAATCCAAGCAACAAGTGTCACCAATTAATGGAAAACGATTAAAACAAGGCCTTCTTTATTATAGAAGAAATTATTGAGAATGAGTAATGAATATAAAAGGAGGGTCTCAAGGTGTATATATGTATACAGCTGTCATCACGTTTCATATAGTAGTCTAATATTACAATATAATATAATATTAAATTGCATCTAATATTTCCTTCATGAGAATAGTCTACGAAACAAACCAACCAAATGGAAAGATTGATTTTTAGCTTGAATGCCGTCAAAACATCAACTTGATATAACAATTTTTGAAAGGATTCAATGTCATTCTTATTAGCTCATCCATCAACGCGGAAACACATAACGCGTTTCCCTAGTTTAATTAGTAAGTACACACATTTGAAATTGTAAAATTTTGATAAGGTATAAGATCCACCAAACTTTGTTCAAGTATCAGTTAAACATGATTCCAAATACATTGAAAGTGCTTTGCTCTAGGGTGCCATATGAGAATAAAACAAAACAAAAATGTACAAAAAGTATTCTGATCTGATTGATTTTCACAATTTCACATGAGTGTTGTTACTAATTATATACCAATGAAAAACAAGTATTATGAATAATTTGAATATAAGGCCTATAGGCCTATATCATATTATGTTACAGGCCTATGTATAACAAAATGTTAAGAGACAACAGTACCATAACTATATTAGTTTTTTGTAATTCGCAATAAAAGATTCGCAATGGCGGGAATCGAATCCCGGTCTCCCGAATGACGGTTCAGTGTATTACCACTCGGCCACGCGTCTCTCTCTCTCTCTCTCTCTCTCTCTCTCTCTCTCTCTATATATATATATATATATATATATATATATATATATATATATATATATATATATATATATATATATAGAGAGAGAGAGAGAGAGAGAGAGAGAGAGAGATAAAAATAAAAGTCTTTCAGTTTCAAACGTCCGGAACACATTATAAGTATAAACCGTTTCTGTGACATATCCGGACATACTAGCATGGTATTATAAGAGTAAACCAAACACAACGAATGTTGATATCTTCCACTTTGAACCAAGTCTCTTAGGCAATGTTCACTTCCTTCCATGACGGCAGGTGTGAAGTTCATCATTAAACAATAAGGAACAGAAACAAACATAATTAGTGATTGGCCTATAGGTATAATCAGGCCCATCACTCTACTAATTAAAGGTCGTGGCCAATTAGTTCTTCATCCAAGCATTTGCTTCGAGGACTGTGGAAACCACGAAAAACCAAGTCAGGATGGATAAAAAAGGCGTTTGTTGGTCTCTTTCAGGATGAATAAAAAAGGTGTGTGCTGGTCTCTTTCAGGATGGATAAAAAAGGTGTTTGTTGGTCTCTTTCAGGATGGATAAAAAAGGTGTGTGCTGGTCTCTTTCAGGATGGATAAAAAAGGTGTTTGTTGGTCTCTTTCAGGATGGATAAAAAAGGTGTGTGCTGGTCTCTTTCAGGATGGATAAAAAAGGTGTTTGTTGGTCTCTTTCAGGATGAATAAAAAAGGTGTGTGCTGGTCTCTTTCAGGATGGATAAAAAAGGCGTTTGTTGGTCTCTTTCAGGATGAATAAAAAAGATGTTTGCTGGTCTCTTTCAGGATGGATAAAAAAGGTGTTTGTTGGTCTCTTTCAGGATGGATAAAAAAGGTGTTTGCTGGTCTCTTTCAGGATGGATAAAAAAGGTGTTTGCTGGTCTCTTTCAGGATGGATAAAAAAGATGTTTGCTGGTCTCTTTCAGGATGGATAAAAAAGGTGTTTGTTGGTCTCTTTCAGGATGGATAAAAAAGGTGTTTGTTGGTCTCTTTCAGGATGAATAAAAAAGGTGTTTGTTGGTCTCTTTCAGGATGAATAAAAAAGGTGTGTGCTGGTCTCTTTCAGGATGGATAAAAAAGGCGTTTGTTGGTCTCTTTCAGGATGAATAAAAAAGATGTTTGCTGGTCTCTTTCAGGATGGATAAAAAAGGTGTTTGTTGGTCTCTTTCAGGATGAATAAAAAAGGTGTGTGCTGGTCTCTTTCAGGATGGATAAAAAAGGTGTTTGTTGGTCTCTTTCAGGATGAATAAAAAAGGTGTGTGCTGGTCTCTTTCAGGATGGATAAAAAAGGTGTTTGTTGGTCTCTTTCAGGATGGATAAAAAAGGTGTTTGTTGGTCTCTTTCAGGATGGATAAAAAAGGTGTTTGTTGGTCTCTTTCAGGATGGATAAAAAAGGTGTTTGTTGGTCTCTTTCAGGATGAATAAAAAAGGTGTGTGCTGGTCTCTTTAAAGGGATAAAAAGTTGTTTGTTGGTCTCTTTCGGAGGGATAAAAAATTTTTTTTGGGTCTCTTTCGGATAATAAAAAGGGTGTGCGGGCTCTTTCAGGTGGAAAAAAAATGTTTGTTGGCCCCTTTCAGGTAAATAAAAAGGTGTGTGCTGGTCTCTTCAATGGTAAAAAGGTGTTTTTTTTGGCTCTTTCAGGTGGTAAAAGGTGTGTGCTGGCCCTCTTTCGGGAGGGATAAAAAGGCTTTGTTGGCTCTTTCAGGATGAAAAAAAATTTTTGCTGGTCCTCTTTCGGGGTGGATAAAAAGTTTTTGTTGGTCTTTTCAGGATGGATAAAAGGGTTGCTGTCCTTTCGGGATGGATAAAAAAGGGTTTGTTGGTCTTTTCCCTTTCAACTTCGTCTCTTTTTCTTTTTTTTCTTGAAATGTTTGTTTTTCCTGAGTTTTATTGTCTCCCAAAAGGGGCTAAAATAGTAAAATCATTGAGTGGCGATTCCTGCATTCTATTGAGTGATTTTCAGAATTTTAGGATCCAATTATCTTCAAAATTATAAAATTAAGAAATGTGATTACATAAATCTATTCCAAAATATAATATAATGGAACAAAATATCAGAACTACAACTAAATATTAGTCTTGAATATTAGTCAGACTTGAAGTAAGAATAATAATGAAATGTTGATAGGTATGACTGACTTGATCGTTGTCACATACAGTTTCAAGGATGACGAGCACTGTTAGTTGCGCTATTGGCAATCTAAACATTTCCCAGCGAGGCTTTTATGGGGGCTTTGGTGGCTACGCTCGCCTTACCCCCCCCCCCCCCCCTCGAACGATTGAAATTCACCCAACATTCATGGTGGCGGGCCCACCTATATTTTACAGTCTAGAATTGCGCCTTTTACACCAAGCATAAAAATACATCAAATGTGAGTCTCATAGTCTTGCTCTGAAGATTTCTACGGCACGACAATCGTAGATTGTCTTTTTTGGGGGGGATTGGCATACAGATATTTCAGTGAGTAGTTCTAGACAAAAAAAAATACATTGTGGTAATAATTTTCAATATTATAAATTTTTTTGTAATTTTTTCATTTTTTTTTACTCTCAATTGAGTTTGAAAATAGTGACGTCACCGCGGAAATCCGCAGGCAGTGCCGCAACGTCCAACCTGAAATCAAATGTCTCTGTTCAAATTATGCTTTCTAGGGATTATAAAACAATTGGGATGAATGGACTATTATGTTTTGTATTGCGCTCTTTTATGTACCGTGACAGACCATGTTATTTGGGAGAAAGTGAATGTTAGTTACAATATTTTACTCACCAACATATAAAAAATATTGTGTGCGAAAGATATGTAAACTGTTCAATTTATTTGGACTGACTGACTAAATAGAGGATCTAACTTTTATGGAATTTAATTATGTTGACATTTCGCGATATCTATGTCATATTTTATATCATAAACAAACATATCTGTGTTGTATTTTATGTATGATATATATGTTAAATATCTATATCATATTGCCATATTTTCAAGGCATACAGCTATATTAAATAGTTACTATAGGTTTACATTAAAGATAATTGAAGATGGAATTCTAAATTGAATATATTTAACTATGTAACTATGTTTAAATAAACTCTATTACCAATAGACACATCAAAAGTATGTTATACCACTTCAAACTTAAATTGGGTACATCAAGAAAATTCAAATATTTTGAAAAAAAAAATTGAATAGATTGGCTATTTATACAGCGTAATTAGAGAGTAATTGTTACGATGAAGCCCATCAGTCATCACAAGTAGCTTCACTTACCGCAAGCTAACATTGTGGTTGTTCGTGCTGCCTGCAGGCCTCGCGCGGTGACCTCTCCCGCCCCCGCCCCCGCCGTGGGGATCCCTCAACGCCCCGACCACCGCCACGTCCACCCCAACCTCCTCCGTCCCTGCTCACCTGGCCTAGAACATACAATTTAATGCCATAGAGTATCACACCTATGACAATTGATAAGCAGAATTTTTTATTATTATAAATTAATAGGTGGTACGGGCATATGCGACGAATGGAAAAGGAGAGAATACCGAGAGCAATGTTTGAGATAGCAGAAAAGAATGGAGTTGAGAGAAGAGTAGGAAGACCAAGAGAGAAGTGGCAGGAGGGAGTAAGGTGTGGGGTAGTCAACCGAGGAGAAAAATGGGAGGAAGTGCTAGACGAGAGATGGTGGGAAGATAGAAAAAGGTGGAGGTAACTCGTAAGAAGAAAAGACGTAGGAGAGAAAAGTAGTACTAGTGAAGAAGAGGAATAAGAAGTCGGAACTGGCAGGAACCGACTGATAAGATGACTGCCCTAGAAGAAGTGGTGGGAACACCCCCTGGCCCAATCTAATTGGTTATCTGGGTTTTGAGAAATATATGTATGAATTAATAAACAAATGGAACTCTTATACTTTCAAAATACAAACTTTCTTTTTTTTTTCATGTAAATTTGACATTCAAAAAAAATTATTTACACGAATCGAAACCACGAACACGAAATTATCTGTAAGCCATTCATTACTATTTTTTGATTATTTTTGGTTAGTTCGACCCCACCAATTACTAGAAAATGCGAGTGTACGTATGATTAGGTGAAAATGATGGATGAAATAATGATAGGTGAAAGGACTTGTACAAACATCCATGTCTAGAGCGGGACTCGAACCCGCGACCTTTGGTTTCGGATGTCAACGCAACTTCATGAATAATGAATATTATATAGGTTATGAAAAAAAATATCTCAACTTCACTTATGAAAGTATCTTACTTACCGTCACGTCCGTTCCCCCTTGATGTGGCAGGAACAGGAGCCCTCCTGGCAGCCAGAGGAGGGGTGGTGCCAGCCCACCTGGCAGCCAGAGGAGGGGTGGTGCCAGCCCTCCTGGCAGCCAGAGGAGGGGTGGTGCCAGCCCTCCTGGCAGCCAGAGGAGGGGTGGTGCCAGCCCTCCTGGCAGCCAGAGAAGGGGTGGTGCCAGCCCTCCTGGCAGCCACAGGAGGGGCGGTGGCAGCCATCACGGCAGCCAGGGGATGGGGTGGTGGCAGCCACCACGGCAGCCAGGGGAGGGGTGGTGCCAGCGCTCACGGCAGCCAGGGGAGTCTCTACAAAACCCGCCCTGGCTGCCGCTCCGTTCACCGAACTGATGAGCTCGAAAAAATCTGAAAATGTTTCAAAATTCATAACAATAATAATAATAAAAGAAATATTACTGCCTTTCTTGGTCTACAGGTTGCGCATCCGCTTCTGGTTCCAGGGCCGCAGGTTCAAATCCTGCGTAAGGCATTGGTTTTTGTAAACGTCGTTTCATCTATCATCACTTCACCGTTTCTTCATCACCCGCTCATTCGTACGCCCGTATAACTTAGTGTTGGTGGGGTCGTTAAGCAAACAATAATTAGATAAGCGTAGCAAAGATTTTCATTACATATACTGAAAAAATTTGGGCTTCGTTTTCATGTTTTTTTTAAATTTTTGTTTCTGTTTTTTTTCTGTTTGTGTGTAATTTTGAACGCGGCATACAGGTCAGGAAGAAGAATCAATCAACTCGAAACTTTTTTTACAAATTGGTGTTATACCAGAAAAGGCTGGGATTGTTTTTCCGGAAAAACCGTTCGAACGGTTTTTCCGGAAAAAAATTGGAAAGTATGGAAAATCCCCATGAGATTTCTGTGTTCACATTTGAGGCAAATTTGAATTATATTGGAGATATTATATTTTCCAATTTTTTCCGCCCAGCCTAATCTTATGTGGTTTTTAGAAACTTTGAAATGATCTTTCTCAAAAATGGTTCAACCGATTTGACCTCAAAACTATACATTTCTAAGTTGGATGAGTTTGCGCATAAAAAAAAAGTTTCATGTCGATCGGTCAAACCCTGCGACCTGTGTAGTGCCCACCAACAAACAAACAAAAAAAAACACACAGAGAAAGCTCCGTAAGAGTTGCATGGAACTCTTCGCTAACGCTCATCAAAATATATATATTATCTATATATATAATATTATATATATATATATATATAATATAATATATATATATATATATATCTATATATAGATAAATATAAATATAATGTGTAGGCGCCTATACTGTAATAGTATAATACTATATAATATAAATATATGTGTGTATACTGTACCTAGATTATTTTAAATCCCGCGCCCGGCGAAGATCCGCTGTAGTGGACCGACTTGTCTGGTTAAAAAAAAAATGAAATTTTATAAGACTGCATAAGATCAGAATTCTCCACATTTCAACTCACTCTCATGTATCCTTCCCGTATTGTAATTAATTAATATTATTCTAGACCTAGTTTTCTCTTGAATTCTCACCGAGGGGTGAACAACTAAAATATCAGGTGTACATTAAAAGAAAAATCGGGCGAATCCAAAAAGCAAGCGAATCGAAAAGAATCAAGAAAATAAAAAAAATCACTCGAATCAAAAAAATCCAACGGATCTAAAAAAATCACATGAATCCAGAAAAATCACCAGAATCAAGCAAGAATTATGCGAATCAAAAAAAAAATCAAATGAATAAAAAAAAAAGCGAATAAAAATAATATCACACGAATCAAAAAAATCAAGCGAATCAAAACAAAATAACGCAAATCCTAAAAATCACGCAAATCAAAAATAATCACGAGAGTAAAAAATCAAGAATCAATTGTACAAAAAAAATCAGTTGTTCACAACTCGATTTTCATTGTTAAACTACTAGAGATTTTTGTAATGTTGCCTAACGACTAGCTAGCTTAAAGACAGCTAGGCTATACGAGGGCACGAATGAACAGGTGATAATGAATAGATAGATTATAGGTATAAGGACGTTTAAGAAAAAACTGCCTAGAGCGGGTCACGAACCCGCGCCCATCGTCAACGCAACGTGTCTCGACTCTTAGCCAAACGGACGGCAGGAGACATTATTGTTTTCTATTATCCCATATCTAACTATTACAATACAGTTCTTCTCAAGTCTACATTAATCTTTTATGTAACAATTATGTTATTCTGTCCATGTGACAACTTTTGTTATGTAACGTGGTATGCTAGTATTTGCATGATGTTGATACTCGGGAATATATTGAATAAATTGGTTGGTTCTCCAAAAGTTGTATCAGGCAAGTCCTCATTACTAGGTAATAGCTAGGTATCTAGGCCAACTGCGATTACGATTAATCCTGCATGGTATTTAAAAACTTTATAGTCCTACGATTCACATTAAATATTAAAGCAATCCTTGTAAATAATGTTTATTACATAAATTTCGTACCTTTTCATTTCATTGAAGGATATTTATAACGTCAAAACGTCAACTGTCCAGTCAGCGTTTGAAATAGTTGGCTATGTAGCCAAAGAAATAACGAATTACTAGATTCTGAATTGTGAATGTGTACACATAAAATGAAATTTCAATCAACAACAATCACTGACAATAATTGAAACGTATGATTGCATTACTTTTAATGTAAAAGGTTCACGTGCGTCATTCGGGATAATTACTATTTTTATCTTTCAATCAAAAAAAATTTTTCAACAATTTTTTTGTTGTTTTTTTTTTTTTTTTCCGTCCAACCATACGTTAAATTGATTAAAGGGGGCATTTTGGGGGATTTGGATTAATTCAAAGGGTTTTAAAACCATGTGATTTGAACTAATTTTCTTTTTTTAAAACTAAACTGCGGAAAATTTTCTCAAAAATCTGAAGAAATCCCAAGTGTTCATTTTTTTTTATACCAAAAATGCAAAATTAAATTTGTAACTTATTGCCGGCAAACCAAAGTTTTTTTAAGGACAAACTCCATTTCACTCCCGAAAATTTTTTTTTTTTTTTTTTTCCCCCCAAATCAGTTAAACGATTTTTGGACCCATGGGCACTGAAACTTTGGTTTTAAAAAAAGTTATCGGGTGAAAGGGAGGTGTGAAACCCGGGAAAAGAAAAAAGGGTTGGGGCCCAAGGTTAAAGGGCTCAAAAAAGGTTAATTTAAAGGTACCTAATGGGGTTTGAAACCGCAGGAAAAAACTTAATCCATAATTTAAAAAAGGATCCGGGAAAGCTGTCGTAGCTAGGTACGGAAACGAGATTGATGGCACGAACCTTCTTCCTAAACGATGCAGATACAGCTGAAACTGATAGCTAGGATGTCACGAACTATGCGAATTACAGATTAGGGAAATTTGGGAATGTGTACACATAAACGCTCGTTTGCAAACAAAATCTACATGAACAATAACTTGAAACGTCTTATGATGGCCATTACTTTTAATAAAAGTGTGCGTCTGCGTGGAAATTACCAGTTATCCTTCATAATCTTGTATTGTAAACTAACAAACGTTGTTATGTGTTCCGTTGATGGATGACTCATTAACCATTACTTTTTGATTGGTTGTATTGTAGACTATTTACATGGGCAAATATTAGGCATGTAAGATACTAATCCTGGTCCAACCTATTGATTTGTCCTAACTAATTCTTTTTTTAAAATAGCTTTGTTTTGATAGTCTTCACTAATTGTAGACACCTTGTTCTATTTTTTTGTTTATAGTTTGAATTCCATGACAAAATGTCATTAAAGGCTTATTGCAATCGAAGCGAAGACCAAAAGTGAGTTTGTGGAATCAGTGTATACTCATTTATTGAAATCGAGTGTTTTTTTTTGGGTTTTTTTGTGTTTCTCCGGCTCTAGGTAATTGAGAAAATTAAAATTCGTTTCAAATTTGGCATGCAATCGTTCGCATCATGGATTGAATCCAGATGTTGAAAACTTCGGTTGCCCAGTTTCAATGAAAACTAATTTTCCTTTTTGACTTTAAACCACAAAAAAACCAAAAAAATTTTCAAAAAAACAAAAATGTCTTTTTCGAGCAAGTGTAATTTTCGCTTCCTCACAATCAATGATTAAATCATAAATAAACACATTATTATTATAAATATAACCTTTTCGTGGAAATCATTAATTTGTACGTTGAATGGCATCAAAAAATAACTTATTTACTTTTTCGGAGATTCAATATCATTCTTATGAGCTCATCCATCACGCAGAACACATAACGCGTTTTCCTAGTTCTAGGTAACACGGAATTTGGACCCAATTGGTCACTCGAACAAATTCAGCGTGAAGTGCGTAAATAATTTTACTTGGTCTACCGTAACTATACGAGAACAAAAATTGTATTATACACGAAGAATTCGAAGCGTAGGCCTATAGTTTGCTCGATAAACTATACGGCAGGCATGAGCGTACTCTAATTATAAAATAGCCGAGAACATAGGTTATTACATGTGAAGAAATTTAAATGATAACTTATGGAGTTGTGACCGATGAGCCTGACACTAGTATTTTAATCAACAGTGTCGCGTGGAAATCACCTAGTGTATCCATCAGTGATATATTGTATTGTAAATAATAGATTAAATAACATAACAGTTGAAATGCCTTGATATAGTTACTAAATTTATCCTTTCGTGTGTTCAATCATTTCTTATGCTACGTTGTAATATGGCAAATATTAATACAAGTAACTTATTTTCATTTTCTTACCTTTCGTGGTATCGCCTTCCATTGCTGCCTGTAGAGTGATTGCTTGCGATGCGCCGTCAAAATGAAGTACACTTTGAAAAATGGGGGGGGGGGGGGGGGGGGACGAGGATCTTCTAATTGGAGGATTCATGTGCATCACTAAGCGCTAAGGTATGTTGAGACAGTTGAGCATTATTCGACTCGGAATGAAGGAATGAAATGACAACGTTGTAGGGTTAGGTTTTATTAAATAGAATATTGAAGATTGTGCAAGTCTTCATCAGACATAGTGATGCCAGCCATTGGTTCGGTTCAATTTTCACATGCCTCATGCATTGGTCCGATAGCGGGCCGAGATGTGCATTTATTAAAACTCGCGCACAATGTAATTACCGGTACCATATTATGGCTTTTTGGATTCAACTGGGCAGAGGAATAAAAAAGCAGATTGCCATTTGAAATTAAAAACCGTACATGATTATTTTTGTATGCATTATATTCAAACCATTACAATGTATATTACAGAATGTCTATTTTCATTATATCACATATTTAAAACTTGATAATATTGGTAATACGTTCTATATGAAGCTAGCAGTTATAAACTCTCTTTTTACACCTAGATCTACATCTTTATAAAATTAACTTTCAATTACTAATTAATATTAGGGCCTACAGCTATCTTGGTGTACTCAGGCCTATTATTGGTGTATACTCTATAAAAGATCATTTAAAAAAATATTGAAGCAGAATTTGTAGATTACATATTGATATAATCTCATTGTTTCGAAAATTCTCTTATTATCATGCAATTTAAAATCATCTTCCCTCTTTCGACCCATGGGCCATTTTTAAGGTTCTTACAAAAGAATATCACAGCTATTAGCTTAAAAAAAGTATACCAAGTTCTTCATTAATTGAACCTTGACATATATATCCCCAGAAGTAAATTGTGTTGTGTTATTTCGAAGTTTTAACTATTAACAGCCTCATGTACAAATATCTATCGGCGCAAAGTTGCAGTTCGATAAAGATAGCGGACTTGCGATCAGTTTGAGGGGATATATAAAGTTGAGGAAATCCATATGCACAAACAAAATTGCTGCTGCATGCAAGTCCGCCATCTTGACTTTATAACTTTGCAGATGCAACCAATTTACCAAGGCTCTTATATCAGCGTTGGGATTCTGTATCTTGATCGACAACTCGGTCGATGACGATGTGTATCGACAACGTGAACGATCGGTATCTCAGACGTCGACAACTAGCGATTACGTAACACAACACGATCTCGATCGTTCGCGTTGTCGACTCGATTTGCGGCGAGAGCCAGAGTAGGGATTTTCGAACTGTTTTATGTGACCCATCAGTGACGTCATAGATGCCATGAGTTCTTGGCCAATAGGAGGACGAGATTTTGATGTTTGTGGTAAAAATTTACTCGGAGTCAGGGGCCTCCATTTTCGTACGTGGTGAGCACAGTCATCAACATAACCTACAAATTCAATGGCACAGTAAAAGTAATGAACATGACCCAGTGTTCTCTGTCCCTATCATTTGAGTAATATGCATGAGGCTGACTACGATTTGCTGTTTCGGTATACTTAGGCTTAACACATTGCTAACGTCTAGTCGGAAAAGCTTATTCTTATTCGTCTATGCACTGAGTTTATGTTACGAACGGAGGCCTAGCCTCAATTTCAGCTGTCAAAACATACAGGTTAGCAATGATGATCCGACGATTCACTAAACTTGGGAGTTGAAATAAGTTTACTGAACCATCACGTATCAATTTACAACGACTATCCCGTATAACCTAGCTGCTGGTGGGGTCGTTAAGCAGCATACAACGACTAGGCCTATAACAACTAGTTACACAGGCAGTAAACCAATTATTCAATATTTTGTGGTTATTGTACCAGCTACACTTTGACGTCCGTCACATCATGCATGCCTATACTACTAGCTACCTCGAGACATTCATTTGAGGTTTTGGTAGCATTATAGATGTTATTACATGGGACAAGGGCTCACATTTGCCAGCACAATGAGTAAGCAATGCACATCCAGTGTTTTGTCATTTTCTTTCTTTAAGTAAAGCTGAATAGGCCCTACGAGTCGCTGTTACGGCAAGCCTTTATGCTTGATACATATGTTGAGGCGTTTACTTCATAAATATACTACGTAAGATCCATTAGAACTGCAGGCTTATTCTTATTTATAATTGTCAAATACGTGATAGGCATAGGTTAGCCTAGGGCATAGACTCGTGAAATCTTTGGACTGCGTTGTTGTTGCTAGCATAGGCCCAGCCACAATAGCTGTCGAAACATACAATTTAACCATGATAAATCGGCGACTCACGAAACAAGAGGCTTGAAATTGGTTTACTAAACTATCATACATGAATTTAGAAGGACTAGGCCTATACTTACGCAAATAGGAGAACTAATTAGTTCATATTTGTGGCGGTTGTACAATGCCCTAGACTTTGACGGCACTTGTCCGTCACATCATACTGCGCGCATCACGAGGCATTTGGGAAATATAGGCCTATTGAAAAAGCCCTGTGCGTTTCCGGAATATAATAAGGGATAGAAGGATTCAAGTAATTGAGAGGATTCCACCCAACTAAAGCTAAATTCAACAGTTACGTTTTGCGTACAGTTCTCTAAAACGACCGAGAATTTCATTAGAATATCCGCCATTTTATGTGTTTTTGACATCGACAACTAGACAACGACTGGGTATTGTCGATCGAGATCGATGTCGCTCGTAATCGATTAGTTTTTGGATACGGAATCGCTCGTAACGATACAGATCGGGAACTAGCTGATTTGTCGATGAAAATTGTCGATCCCAATCGACATCAAGATACAGAATCCCAAGGCAGATGAGAATACCTATTTTAACCAATGAAAGGCGCTGAAATTCATGACGTCAATTTCTTTCATAGAGAGGACTATGTTCACACCCATTTTTATTTACTCCAGATTATTTAATTTAAATCATTATTCATTATCAAATGCAATGAATTTTAATCAATTGAATGTGTTCATATTGATAGTAAAAGATATAATATATTACGCTCAATATATCAATCAAAATATCATTGTCCCCTCGAATGATCGGGACACCTTGACATGGTGTGGCGGCATGCGTGTTCTTGTTGATATTTATTTATATAAATTAATTACTCAGTATACATTACTTATTATTGCACATTATGACCAAGACATGCTAGCTAGGGGTGGATTGAATGAATGAGCGAATGAATGAATAAATGTATCAAGTGTATTGACTTCGTTAATCGTTTGATTTCATTACAGTTGCTCATCAAATTCTTTCTGTATGCCCGAGAAATTCTTCTTCAGGCCTAAGATCACTAACTCAGGTTAGGCATCAGCCATTTCAGCACAACTTTCCATATTTGAAGTGACAGAAGTGGTGTAAAAGGCAAGATTGGATGGAAAGAATTTAGTGCGCGTAGGGGGGCGAGCTAGTGCGCATGACCAAATGATCAATATAAATATATATGGGGCCTATATATATATATATATATATGCATATACAGTGTAACCTCTATCCATCGTTTTTCAAGGGACCAGAAAAATAAAACCATCCATGCAGGAAAACTATCCATCCAGGAAAATTTAACATTGGTTATATGGGACTAGGGTGGAATAAAATGAATGATACGCAAGCAGGAAAACGATGCGTAGAGGTTTCAATGTAGGCCTACATGTACATTGAGATGTTTTCAACAGCTTTGAGAAAGGCCGGCATAGACCGGTTGAAACGTCAGCCTTCCAATATTTTATTAAAATATACATAGTATATACTATATATAGTCTATTGGGTGTTTCATATTAAAAAACGACTTGAATTATCCATAAATATTCATTTTCATTGTATATATATATATATATATATATATATATATATATATATATATATATATATATATATATATATATATATATATATCGATGGTGTCCGGGCAGAAGGGCCCAAGCCACATTTTTTCGAAATCGAGGTTTTGATACTTTCCGATAGATTGCACTACGGCGCACATTCTGGTTCTCAAGGCGCGGCCGAATTTCACTCCCAGAATTTCAAATTAATGTTTTAAGCTTCATTGGTCATTTGGTCCTTCGGTAGAGTCATACAGGCAGAAGGGCCTAAGCCACAATATGAGTGGTTAGAACATCCTATTTTATTACGCCATTTCCCTCCCACATAAAGGCAAAACGGCCTAAGCCTCAATTACCATGTGTCTAATCCACGATGTATATCTGCCAAAGAAGCATTGATGAACAGGCAAATGGGCCTATGCCACATTGTCATGGGCCTATGCCACATTGTCATGGGCCTATGCCACAATAAATAGAATTGCGTTTACAGTTACAAACAGGCAAAAGGGACTAAGCTTCTATTATCATGGGCCTAAGCTACAATAATTATGACTTTCCTCGAGAGTTGCGAAAGGCAAAACGGCCGATGCCACAGCATAATTCACAGGTCCTCCTGTGAGGTCAGTTCAATGACTGATGAATCTGTTCATTAAGTGATAATTCAGGATATCAACTCCTATCACCCTTGGTTACGATAATATCCTTGTAACTCGACTGGAATGAGCTCACTTAAAAACATTTATATTACTCATATGATTATAATTTACGGTATGTTCATGAGGAAGATGTAAAAATGGATCATCCAAACAGCATCATCAATGTGATAACAGATCCTAATGCTTCTATTGCATGAGATGTAGAATAGTTTGATCGAGAATACTAATGATCTATAACCTAATAAATAAGATGTTCCTTGAATTTGTGATCAAGAGTACTGATGATTATAACTTAATAAGTGATGAATACAAACATGATTGATCATGACCCTTGGCCCATTCCTCTGCCTCGTGAAGATGACATTATTATAATAGAGACAAAAACTGAGTTTGTTTCATATTCATTAGAAATAACTGGTTGTATCGGATCCAATGGATACCATAAGCTAACCAACCAAATTTCAGAATAGAGTTTGAAAAGCAGACAGCAACTGGGTCTAACCCACACATCATTTGACCTCATCAACAAAATTTAGAACAAGCTACAGAAAAGCAGACAGGCAATTGAGCCTAATCTACGAATCACTTCACCTAACCAACAAGAGAAGAGAATGGATATTGAATCACAGATGGGCAATTGGGCCCAACCCACATTTTTCACACTAAAAAATCAATCACATGAATGGTGACACTGACATCCATAAGATATTACTATGATAAATAAGATAAAAAAATTAGTTCAATTCACATCATCGGCAAAATCATTTTTTGCCAAAAGTAGAAGTTGTAGACAGTTTTTTGTGCCTCCTGAACAATTTGCTTTTTGTGGGTTAGGCCCTTCTGCCCGGACACCATCGATATATATATATATATATATATATATATATATATATATATATATATATATAATGTAAATTGAAAAGTATGTGTATAGAGATTCTGCTGAATAAACTTTTTGAACAATACTACAAAATTCTTGTACTGTACATGCATAATTATATAGTTATAATATGTGTAAATGTAGTTCTATATTTTTCCATATTGTATATTAGCTTTACTGTTACTTACTGACACTTACTTACTTGTTCTACCACAGATCGGATTTGCGTTTCTGTCAACTTGATAAGCTGGTGAGTTAGGTCTAGTGCTTAGTGTAGATGAACCTAGGACTGTATCCACAATCTACTCTCGAATCTCTACACTGTCTACTCGTTTGTGGACAAGCTGTACAGATGTATCTCCTATGTACTCATCACATTTCATTGGTGAATTGGTAGCTATAGAGTCTGTTCGACTGACAGATGACTGATGAACCACATAAAGATGAATTTGTCCGACTACTTTTTAAACGCCCAGTGGCCGGTAGCTAGTAGGTGTAAGTAGCGTGGAACCTAGAAACATGATACCAAATATAAATAAGTTAATCGTAAGCAGATGAAAATGTTAAGAATATTTTGTAGCCTATATATTTAGAAGCAGGCTCACACAAAATCTATGTAGTCAGTGGGTTGGGATTGGATAATCTATTATGTATAGGCAAAAGCCTAGTAAGTTTGGGAGGTGCAGGCCCTTAGGCGATCATAGAAAACGATAGGGAGATTATAGAGATAAAAAGACTGGTTCATAGTATTTTGAAGCATATCAACAATTTTTTTCATCCTGGCAAAAGAAACAATACACGAGATATAAGTACAAACTGTAGGCCTACAATACAGCATTAATGAAATAAACAGTATAGGGCCTTTATTGAGGTTAATAAAAATAATTTTCTTGTTATCAACTCAACGGCTTCAAGTATAATATGAAAATATCAAGTACTATGAATTTCAGTCCCGGTACTACAGGACCAGTAATAAAAAATGATGTTTTTTTCAAATAGACCCACTGGTACATATGCAATATTCTAAAAAAATGGAGTACTGTACCAGAACTAAAATGTTTTGTTGAAAAAAGTCAATCATACAAACATTTTTCAAAAACATAATTATAGTTATTTTTTTCAATGTTGCTTAACAACCCCAACAACAGCTAGGTTATACGGGGGTACGAATGAGCGGATGATGATGAAACTATGAAACTATGAAGTGATGATAGGTGAAAGGACGTTTACAAAAACCCATGCCTTTTGCGGGACTCGAACCCACGCCCAACGGTGACTTAGTTACTACCGCTAGCGATAGTTGACTTGGCCACCGGGGCGGCTTTATAGTTATTAAATGTGTCGTAAGTAGGCCAGCATCATTGTTTATCCTACAGAAACAATATTCTTGTGAATATTATTACCGGTATCAAGGTTGTTAGCGTGCCGTTAAACTTTTACATCCAATTCAACCGTTAACAAGATCCAAATTTGAGATTCCACCGAGTAAATATCCTTCCAGACTCCAATTCCGTTCCTACTCCCTGAATGTTTCAGTTTGCTCAAAGACATCTGCCGGTAACGAGTCTGATACTAGTGGAAGCGAGATTGATCTACAAATTCTGGATAAGGTGAGAGATTGGAATTAGTTAGTGCAGTAGTATATCTTTGACATGATTCAAGACTAGTACCTATAACTTGAAATTAGATTGCTCATATTATCTGCCTAGGTACTAGTTACTGGTATGAATAACAATTTTACTATGTAAAGTGAATACATTCAGATTAAACCAGTAAGATTAAGTTAAGAAAATTATTGTTTATATTTGTTGAGAAATTCAATTAAAAAGTTGGAGGTAAAATACATTCAACTTTTCAATTGGTATTTTGCATCTTTGTTACAGACAACTCTAGATGCAATAACACCGAAACCTGTTTTCCTAACTCAACCTGCAACACATTGGAGGCAGGCAATATAGATAATATAGATCGACTTGTTTCCGGTACGTCTTCGTATGCAACATAGTAGGCCCTATTAGTCCAGGCATCATACCATGCTTTTCAAATTATCTTAATTTATTGTTTTTTGTATTGAGTACTAGCATCAATATAGATTGGTACTGCTTTAATCAAAAGTCACGCAGAATTCACTACAGTTGACGGATCAATGATCGTTAATGTTGGTGTAGGCCTATATGGTATCTTTAACAGTCTGTTAGAGCCACCAATTCTCACGACGGTATTGGCATTACGCCATATACCAATTTTAATGTGTTTATTGTGGTTCATAGACGATACTCAACAGTCTGCTGCTGAGCCAGAAGTAGACTGGACCCATTACACCCCGGCCCAGCTCAAGCGTCCGAAGCACTCGGTGCTGAGGGAGAATTCTCCTGATTTGTCTCATGGTTAGTTGCGTTGGACTGAACAGTATGCGGTCATGCCTATGCTAGAGTTTCAATTTTCTAAAATTTACACTATGAAGAAAGTCCATTAAGGCTACATTAGTAGCTCTCAAAACTATTTCGGGCAAGATAGGCAAGCCCATTATACAGCGATGAAATTTAAGTTGCCTAGATAGGTTACAGGGTTCGACCTGTCAGCCAACGACTTGGAGTTTGATTTGTTACTGTCAAAGCAAAATATGCCGCCAAACGTTTTGCAGGATCGAAGCTTCCAACCGTTAGTGACAGAAGAATGAAAATACATGTATTTTACGCTGAAATCGCGACCGAATAGTGGCTTTTTCAACTACTATCAGCGTTGAGATTCTGTATCTTGATGTCGATTGGGATCGACAGTTTCCATTGGCAAATCACCTAGTTACCGATCCGTATCGTTACGAGCGATTCCATATCCAAAAACTAATCGTAACATCAACTCAGTGCATAGACGAATAAGAATAAGCCTTTCCGACTAGACGTTATAGCAATGTGTTGAGCCTAAGTATACCGAAACAGCAAATCGTAGTCAGCCTCATACATATTACTTGAATGATAGGGGCAGAACACTGGGTCATGTTCATTACTTTTACTGTGCCATTGAATTTGTAGGTTATGTTGTTGACTGTGCTCACTGCGTACGCAAATGGAGGCCCCTGACTTCAAGTGAATTTTTACCACAAACGTCAAAATCTCGTCCTCCTATTGGCCAAGAACTCATGGCATATATGACGTCATTGATGGGTCGTATAAAACAGTTAGAAAATCCCTACTCTGGCTCTCGCCGCAAATCGAGTCGACAACGCGAACGATCGAGATCGTGTTGTGATACGTAATCGCTAGTTGTCGACGTCTGAGGTACCGATCTCGAACTCGAGATGAGTTGTCGATCAAGATAGAGAATCTCAACGCAGTTCATATCAATATTCTAAGTGGAAATATACAATCTTGGCAGATAAAAATGCCAATACATATTGGCAGAAACAGAAAAAAATGTTCTTAGAAACTAATAATACTTATTCAATAGATTCTCCAATCAATGTAAGCCCCTTAAATGAGCAAAATTAGATAAGCATAGTGCCGATCAAAAGTATGATAGGATGAGATAGATACCGTCTACAAAACATTTTTTTTGGAAACGTATATGCTGTTCGGAATAAATACATAGGCTAGGCCTATTTTAGTTACTCATTTTATTATTTTCTTTTCAACAACTTTAGAGCCGGTTTTACCAAGTGATGATTAGTGAATTAATCAAAAATTAGTAAATCAACTTGTCATTACCCTTGGATAGATATACTATTTTGGCACCTTGAGTAATAATTAACTAATTGATATTTAATCATCAGTTGGTACAATCGGCTCTAAGAAAAACAATTCACAAAGAGGAAAAAACATATACTTGGACAATATTGGATTGCGAGTGAAACATATTCATTCAAAATTATATTTTCCAGTCGCAGATACTGTGCAGCCGTGGCACTCTCGTCGTCGTCCATCCCTGACCAACAAGGAGTTGTGTGCCAGGATGGTATCCACAGATAAATTCTCTAAAATGGCAGAGTCAAAGCAAAACTTAGCTTTATGCCAAGCTGCCATATTAGAGAAAGAATACGTGGATAGGAAAGTGCGACTCGATGAGATCCATGAGTGGGAAATCAAGATTTTAGCCTTGAAGCATGAATCGTTGGAGCTAGATCTCAAGAAGAAGCGTGACACTATGGGTCCTTTTGTGTAACCTTTTCAATTTGTTTTTTTTACCAACTTTTTGTTTTTCCCTTCATCATAAATTTTATTGGAAAAAATATCTTTTCCAAAAATTCCCTCAAGGCGCACGGTGCGTATAAAAATAGAGAAATTCATCTTTACTATTTTTTTTCTTCATCACGAACAAGTGTATTTGAATAAAAAGTAGGCCTATGTCAAACCCAAGGCGATTTTATGCTCTTTAATTATTTTGACATTCTATTTTTGTTAATTCAACCAGGTTTAATATGATACATCAGTAAATATCAAGAATGTGATAACATTTACTGACGTATTACCTTGATTGAATTCACAGAAATAGAATGTCAAAATAATTGAAGAGCATAAAATCGTCTTGTGTTTGATATAGGTCTACTTTTTATTCAAATACACTTGTTCGTGATGAAGAAAAAAAATGGTAAAGATGAATTTCTCTATTTTTATACGCACCGTGCCTGCACCACCCCCTTAACTTGTACATTAGCATGTAGCGTGTATTCTTCATATTTTAATTCTTATAATAAAGACAATACTAAAACAAATAGATCTTGTGAGTGGTGATTATTTAAGAGGATTATTTATTTTGATACAGCTGTTAGTGAATCTATAACATTCTCCTGAAATAATCGATGAGAGTCCTCTGCGTCGTCCTGTTGTCTTGAGGTACCACGTCTCTTGCAATTTGGTCACCGGGAATGTCCACATCTGGTAGTTGGGGATAAAGAGGTGGCTGCTCCTCATTCATATCCACTGCCATATTGTGGAGTACGGCGCAGGCGACTATCACCCCTTGGCAAGTGACAATATTAAGACGAAGACCCAACGACAGGCACGGAAAGCGGCGTTTCCAAATACCGTAGGAACGTTCTACGGTTGTTCTTGTCCTTATTTGTGCCTCGTTGTACAGGTGCTCTTCAGGGAGAACCGGATGTCTCAGTGGGGTGACAAGATACGGCCGGACAGCATAGCCAGAATCACCCAAGATCAAAGCATCTCCAAACTCTGCCCTTTCAAATCTGGCTTTTAAAGTGGAGTTGTTGAAGATATTCTGATCATGAGCTGATCCTGGCCATCGCGCCACAATGTCCATTATCCGTGTCTTGTCGTCGCACACCGTCTGGACGTTCAAGGAAAACCAGCCTTTCCTGTTCCGGAACACCTCCGCTTCGATGCCTCCTTCAGGAAATAAAATAGTCAATACATTATTAATTAGAACTTTAATACACATGTGTGAAATTGGTAAATCAGGCACTGTAATAAACGAACCTTGCGACTGTATGCGAATGTGTGTGCAGTCTATCGCACAAAGGACCCGTGGAAAGCGGTTCATTCGATAAAACCCTTCCTGGATTTTTCGTACCCCTTGATTCGTGTCTGGAAATGTCACGAAACGACATCGAAGAAGCGCGATCTCTCGTGTGACTTTTTTTATGATGACGCCGGCGGTGGACTTGTGTATGCCAGCAAAATCGCCAACAGAAATCAGCATGTTGCCGGTTGCATAAAACCGCAGCGTCAACAGGAGTTGGTTCATTGGAGATACCGAACCATTTCTAGAATTGACACGTACAAAAGTTTTTAATGTTGTGTGAAGTGAAAAATATGAGATAAGGAAATGTTGCCACATATGTTTTCATTTTCTATCATAGGTTACGAATAACTCATATTATTATGTAACAGCTTTTCTTTTCTTATTATTATATTTTTATTTTATATTTATTTTATGAATTATTATTATTTTCATTTTGGAGTTCCTTACCGATTCGTTGGGTGTTCCAGCTGAGGCTCTATCATCTCCAGAATGTGTAGAACTGTCGGCTTTGTCAGTCGAAAACGCATGAAAAATTCGTCGGCATCCCAAAAGTTAAAATTGTCTACTCGTGGTCTTATATTTTTGGGTTTCCTGACTCGAAGAGCCACAAACATTAGGAATTCATCCTCTGAATCAGAATCTTGGAACCAGTCATCCATAATATAAAAATTTTACTTGATGACTTAAATCAGATTGATCAATATAATTGTCAGAATAAGGTTGAATAATTGTTTTGTGGGTGTTTTCGCATGAAATTGAAAGTAAACAATCGGCCATTTTGAATTGAGTTAAGTGACCGCCAAACTACTTAGTAGGCACCTGGACTGGCTACCAAATAATCTGCCCGACAACTCATTTAGTGTGCCCGACAAATGCTAGCGATGGATGGTAATCCACCAAACTGTCTTGTCGATAGGATAAATTTTGTCGGGAACTTTGTCGAGAGGATAAATTTTGTCGGGAACTTTGTCGAGACATTGTAATATCGGCCCTAAGAGAAGTTTTCAGTAGATTACGTATCGCGGGATTGAAATTGAACCCGGATAAATGTGAGTTTTTATGCCCAGAAGTGACGTATTTAGGCCATGTAATTAGCCGACACGGTGTGAAACCAAATCCAGCTTTGATTCAAACTATTTTGGACTACCCTACACCTACTGACGTTTCAAGCCTACGGGGATTCCTCGGTTTAACGGGGTATTATAGGCGTTTCATTCCGAACTACGCGAAAACAGCGAAAGTATTGACACTTATGACAAAGAAGGAGAACTCATTTAGATGGGAACAAGAAGACACAGACGCGTTCGAGAAGTTACGACTCGCATTAACTAGTGATAGTGTCTTAGTCTACCCGGACTTTACAAAACCATTTATTTTGATAACTGACAGTTCAAGTTACGCCTTAGGCGCTATTTTAGCACAGAAAGTAGGAGAGTACGAGCGCCCGGTTGCGTATGCCTCGAGACAGTTAAACAAAGCAGAATGTAATTATTCAACGACGGACAGGGAATTGTTAGGCCTAGTTTGGGGAATAAAGCATTTTTCAGTTTACTTATCGGGTAGACGTTTTTTAGCAGTCGTTGACCACATGAGTATCAAATATCTTATGAACATACAAAAACCATCTTGTCGTCAAACACACTGGACATTGTTACTGTATGAGTACGACTTCGAAGTCATTCATAGAAGTGGACAAAGCATCGGTCACGTTGACGCTCTCTCGTTTAAAAATGAATGCAGATACAATAGTCGATCCATGCAAACATGTAAACGCGGTTATTTCTCACCGACAGTATAGCTGCCCACCCCCATCGACCTACTCACATGTGGCCGATTATGAAGTATACCAGCCTAATGGAACCTTCAACAACAATGATTTGGTAATTAATACAAACGACACTCATCCTCTAGCTACCGAGGATACACAGCCGACCCAGCCCCTACCCGAGTCAAATTATACTCCATCGTTTGACAGATATAGAATAAGAAGTTTGCAAAGGATTGAGCAACCACTGAAAGATATTGTACGTGGCTTAGAAACACATGGTAATACTGACTACAAGTTCACACTAGACGACGACGGACTATTGTACAAGCTAAAACAAGGAAGGGAGATACAAGACAGATTGTACGTACCGCCCAGTATGACTAGAAAGATTATTTCGACATTCCATGACATCCCTTACGGCTCGCATAGCGGCGTCGCGTTGTCTACCCAGATGTTAGCGGCCAGATTTTATTGGATAGGGATGTACAGAGAGATAAAGGAATATTGTCGATTGTGTCGTACATGCCAAGAGATAAGAGGCAAGCCTCACCCGAATAAGGCACCGTTACAGCGTTTTGTTCAACCAGATTCCAGTTTCAGCCTGTGTTCTATAGATATAGTAGGCCCATTGCCGATGACGTCAAAGAAAAACAGATATATTTTAACATTCCACTGTCATTTTACAAAATATCCAATTGCCGTACCATTAGCCCACATAGACGCGAAGACAGTCGCGGACGCCTTCGTTCAAAACGTAATCTTAGTTCACGGTACACCTAAACAATTGATAACCGACCTGGGAAAACAGTTTATTTCTAAATTATTTAACGAGGTATGCAAATTATTACGAATTAAACACCTCCAGACTACACCCTACCACCCTCAAACGAACGGTATGAACGAAAGGGCCCATTCGCGGATGCGCAAATTACTGACAGTTCTCGTCAACAAGGATAGGGAATGGGACGACAGTCTCCCATATATGTTATTAGCGATGCGATGCACAATTTCAACTGCAACGGGATATACTCCCCACTTTATGGTTTTCGGCCATGATATCGAACTACCATTTGACGAGATTATAGGACCAACGGATACAAGTTACGTTAGTGAACAAGATTACGTAATTCAATTAGCAGATAGATTCAGAACCGCCTTCGAGATAACAAGGGCACACTTACAGAGAAACGCAGAGACGCAAGAAAAATATTACAATCGAAATGCAAATGAAGTACTTTACGCGATAGGCGACCCAGTTTATCTTTACACCCCTAGAAATACCGCAGGCATTCCACAGAAGTTTGCGAGACATTGGTCAGGCCCGTGGCGAATAACAGAAACGTCCGGTCCGGTTACTTTTACAATTAAACACATTTACAACTCAAAAATTCAAACGGTGCACAGTAATAGATTGAAACTTTATTCAACAGTAGATCCAGCAGATTTAGATCAAGACTCAGTCCCCACTGAAGACAACGCAATTCCTCCCCCACAAGATTTTTCGGAGGACATAAATAATTATGCAGACAACCAAGATGCCAGTCAGGCCCAAATGCCACCAGAACCCCCACCCCTAGCATTATTTGAGTACAGACCATCCGATTGGGATGAAGATGAAGAACATTTCAGAGGTTTCCCGGATCCCCCACAGGATAACTTTAGGCCTTACGTTCCCCCACCCCCCGAACCACCCACGTATGATAGGCGTGATTTTAGAGCAGCTACATTGATTAGGTCCCAAACTGCAGTACAGCCGGAACAACCGATCGTAAACGATAACGCAGGCGAGCGGGTCGAAACACCCCCCGACATAGAACCAGAGATCCCCGTGACTTCAGCCGAAGCACCGGTGTCAGCAAAAGGTTACAATCTACGAAGTGCACTGACACGCAGATTATCATTTAAGGCATTAGCTAATAAGAAAGATAAGAGCAACCGTATGAGTAAACGTAATGCAAAAAACTGACTGTGTAAAACGCACAGGGACGAAGTACTATAGTAGAAATTGGTTCATATTAAAGTAATTATCAAATCATTAGATTCAACTTGAGAGAAAACGAATATAATATGAAATTAAATGCTATAGGTAATAATCATGATCATGGAGAATAATCAACGATACGCATAGAAAGAACAATAAACTTTATGCAAAGATTCATGAATATTGAGGAAATAAAGAGTAGAGTTAATGTTAATGAGACCTGTACAAAAATTAAGAATTAGTAAGTAGCATAGACACGGAATATTTAATCATAGTAAAACAGGTAATATGTAAATTAGGTACGAGAATCAGTGGTCGTACATATCGTTGGAACGTAATCACGATAGGATGTAGTTATGTATTTTTAGTTAAAATTTAAGTATTTAATAACTAAGAAATAGGAAATTAATATTATATAACAAAAAAAAATATCACCTAGTAATATTAATTAATAATGTACATCATGAAGAATTTATATTGGTCCTAATGCATCCGACGATCAATAAGAATTAATAATAAAAAAAAAAAAATGGTGTAAAATTGCCTTATACCTAAGATACATTGACTAAGTTACTTTTAGAATATGGAAGGAAGATTTTAATTTTTTTCGAGTCACACAAATCTTAAAACAGTATCATAACTTCATTTCTTTAATAACTTCTACCTCAGCCTTGCCTGTTACCATTTTTTTTCGAATAGTGAATGCTTGGTTTCTTTTGTCTCTAGATGCACATCAGGCTGACGGACACCGAGAGTAAGAAGGACATTACACACGTCATCCAACACGAGAGGCAAAGAACACGTCGCGCAATCTATCGAAGGGACGCAGAGGGACTTGTAACAACAGTGCAACCTGGTTCAACCCTCGAAACGAACGACAATATATCTCGTGTTCGGCAAGTGGAAGTGTTAGTGACCCCAATTACCTCAGTGGACTGTCAGACTGTTGGCATTTAGCAACACTTAGCGCCACATTCATCCCTTTTTCAGTGATTTTTTTTTCATTACATCAAGGAACTGTATGATATAGTATGCATAAGACATATAAATTTTCTTCCATTATTGGATGAGCGAAGCGAAGACTCAATTACACATGACCCGAAAAAAATGTACATGTTTTTTTTTTTTTTTTTTTTTTTTTTTTTTGTTCGCGCTCTACAGGTCAAACGAAAATTCAAATTCAATTGAAACTTGGCAAGCCCAAGTGTCATCATCTGGATTGAATCTCATTGATTTTTATGCGCAATCGATTGCACCACTTCTGAGAAAACTAATTTTTCATTTTCCAAATTACCCATAAGAATAAGCCGGAGAAAAATTTTCGTACAGAAAATGTCCTTCAAAAAAATTAAAATTTTCACCGAATTTCAATATAATAATGATACACATGATTCCAAACTTTCACTGGAATCCAATCAGTCGTTTTGATATAAAAAATGATTTAATGACATTTTTATACATCATTCAAAGCTATTAAGAAAACCAATTAAATCCAAGCAACAAGTGTCACCAATTATTGAAGAACTATTAAAACAAAGCCTTCTTTATTATCAAAGATATTATTTAGAATGAGTAATGAATATAATTGGATCTCAAGGTGTATATATTGTATCTTAGATTGCATCTAATATTTCCTTCATGATGAGAATAGTCTACGAAATAAATCAACCGAATGAAAACATTAATTTTTAATTTGAATGCCGTCAAAACATCAACTTGATTTAACTTTTTGAAATAATTCAGTTTCATTCTTATTAGATCATCCATCAACGCGGAAACACATAACGCGTTTTCCTAGTTACTAGGAAAACGCGTTATGTGTTTCCGCGTTGATGGATGAGCTCATGAGAATGAAATTGTAGTCTTTCAAAAAGTTATATCAAGTTGATGTTTTGACGCCATTCCAATTAAAAATCAATCTTTTCATTCGGTTGATTTATTTCGTAGACTATTCTCATCATGAAGGAAATATTAGATGCAATCTAATATTATAAGTAAAATACTACTATATGAAACGTAATGACAGCTGTATACAATATATACGATAAAAATATACAATACAATACAATATATAATCATGGATCATATTTTTAGTGAACGGAATTAAATTTAATTTAGAATGCGGAGAGAATATTGTTGATAGATATGTGGTACGGAATCATGATTTGCAATTCTACAAAGCGATATTCAATTTTTTTCAGAGAAGATATTTGAGATGGTTATATTATAAGGAATCATGAAATACATTTTTAGTGAACAGAATCCTATTTCGTGTTTGAAGAGAATATTGTAGATATGAATATGTTGTGCGTAATCAGCATCATCACTATTTTTAATGAACGTTTTTTTTTCTTTTCGGGTGACGCGCCGACAGCGTGGTCATTTTATCACCCATTTTCAAATTAATAGTTTAGAATTTGTGGAAATTTTTATTTTCTTCATTTATAATTCATTTTAATCATTTTTTAAAATAATTGATATTTCATCATGTGGCATCATTAAGATTTCATCTATTAGATCAGATTACTATGAGAGAATGAGTACTTTGTTCATAGCATTATTATCATCAGCCATAACTTAGGGAATTGTGTCTTCGATTGCTAGTTGTTGTATTGATTGTTATACTTGAACGACATTCTATTTCATATTTCATGAGAGAATATTACAGATAGATATTCGACGTTGTATGGAATCATGAATTACATTTTTAAAAAACGAAATTCAATTTTATTTCTGTGGAGAATATCCCAAGTAGCACAGATACATGGCACTCGCATGGTATTGGAACGGCTAGCCATGCGCGTGGTCATGGCCCTTGCATGGCTAGCCACTCATGGTAATCTAACTGATTTTGGCGGTGCGCCACTCTTTGACCTCATCAACAAATTTAGAACAAGCTACAGAAAGCAGACGGCAATTGAGCCTATCTACAAACTTCACCAACTAAACCAACAAGAAAGAGAAATATATTGAATCACGGATTGGCAATTGGGGTCCCACCCCATTTTTCACACTACACAATCATCACATGAATGGTGACCTGACCACCTAAGAATTACTATGATAAATACGATAAAAAAATAGTTCAATTCACATCATGCGGCAAAATCTTTTTTGCCAAAATAAAAGTTGTGACAGTTTTTTGTGCCTCCTGCAATTTCCTTCTTGTGGTTTAGGTCCCTTCTGCCGACACACCACGGTATATATATATAAATATATTATATATAATGTAAATTGAAATTATGTGTAAAGAAGAGTCTGCTGAATAAACGTTTGAACAATACTACAAATTCTTGTACTGTACATCCGATTATATAGTTATAATATGTGTAAATGTAGTTCTATTTTCCATTATTGTTATTAGCTGTACTGTTACTTACTGACAACTTACTTGTTCTACCACAGATCAGATTTGACTTATCTGTCAAACTTGATAGCTAGGTGAGTTTAGGTCTCTTGCTTAGTGTAGATGACCTAGGACTGTATCCACAATCTACTCTCGATCTTACACTGTCTACTCGTTTGTGGACAAGCTGTACGATGTATCTCCTATGTACTCATCACATTCATTGGTGACTTGGTAGCTAAGAGTCTGTTCGAATGACAGATGACTGATGAACCACATAAGATGAATTGTCCGCCTATTTTTAAAACGCCCTGGCCGTACTAGTAGGTTAAATAGCGGTGGAACCTAGAAACAGGATACCCAATATAAATAAGTAATCGTACGCAATGAAATTTTAAGAATATTTTGTAGCCCATATATTTAGAAGTAGGCTCACACAAAATCTATTTATCAGTGGGTTGGGATTGGATTACTATTATGTATAGGGCAACAGCCTACGTAAGTTTGATGTGCAGGCCCTTAGGCGATCATAGAACACGAAGGGAGATAATACGATAAAAAGACTGTTCCCATAGTATTTTAAGCATATCACAATTTTTTTCATCCTGGCAAAAGAAACAATACACGAGATATAAGTACCAGCGGTAGGCCTACATAGCAGCATTAATGAAATAAACATATAGGGCCTTTATTGGGTTGATAAAATAATTTTCTTGTTATCAACTCAAACGCTTCAGTATAATATGAAAATATCAAGCATTCCATTTTAATAGTACTAAAAATGCCATCATCCATCTCTTGATAATTTAACAACAATACCTTGTTTGTTACGATCAGGCCCCATACCCCTCTTATCGCATGAAGTCGGCCTCTGTAAAAATACTGTCTCTGAAAAATTGGATGTCTTGGCATTCTTCGAAGCCTCATTTGGCTTATTGGATGATAAATATTGAAAAAAAAAAATTGACGTAGATTAAAATCAAACTCGCACATCTCATTTATAACTTCCCGAATGGTCCTTTTGCCACGAGAGAGTCTATTTTGCGATGTAGCAAATAAAGTGTGGGGGGGAAGTAGGAGACGGTACTTTGCTCTCTCCACACCTATTTCATCCTTTTATTCTGTCAATAATTATGTTTCAAATGAGAAGCATATTATTATTGTACTAGAATGTATACTTGAAGTTTTAACAATAACTAACCTCAGTGTTATATGCTAGACCTTAGAGTCTTTTTTTAAGCCATCCATGCAAACGAGAATTTTGTGAATTTATAACAATTTATATTAACATTAAAGTAGCTACTGCTTGCATTGTGATTTGTCTTACACATGATCAAGTACAAACACATAATATTAACAGATGGCGTTCACCGGAACATGTTTCTCAGAACATCGCACTCAATTGCAGTCACATCTGTAATAAGTCCAGGCATACCGTGCCATTGGCTGACATCGCAGCCATTAACGTCACGTGCGGGTGAGGCACACAGCCAATACCTACCAGCATATTTTTGCCTACAGCACAGATATACCTTGCGCTATAGTATTTCCTGTTTTGTGTTTTGAAAAACTCTTCTATCATTTGTTAATCAATTAGTATTCCTATTGTCACCTTCACCTGGTCATCTTTACTGGTTCAGTTTAACATATATGGAATTATCAACACTGTCTGAAATTCCAAACAGTCTTCTATAGAGAGGATTGTACGTGACAGCCTTCCTATTGTAGATAGTTCTCACCAGGTCGTACATTTACAATACTATACTAGCTTGACCAGGCGGTTCACCTTCACGCAGATTGCTTCAAGTGTTTCTGCAGTCCATTTCAGCAGGGTCGACATATTGGCCATTGCATAGCTACTGCATCGTGGGGCCGTGCAATTGGCGTCCCCGACTATATTCCGCGTAACGGTTTCACCTTGATGGTGTGAACCGCAGACATTTTTTATGACGTATCACACCACATCAGCCTCACCAGAATACAAGGCACACGGTCGTGACTCGTCTGAGACAAAGCCTCACGTAGGACTTCGTCTGAAGACAAAGCAATCACTGTCGGACTCGTCTGATTCAACCACTTTTTGAGTGGTTTAGCTTGATCAATGACTATTGGCATTGGAGGAGCATACTAGCTGATCTTGATCCACTCTTTCCAGCTTGATGAACAAACCTCCACTTCATGTCCATTCATTTAATCCTTGTGCATGTACAAGTCTGTTTGTGATACCTGAATATGCTCTGCGTATGGCTGTTTTATATTCTCGCGTTTGATAACACAAACAATCTGAGTGTTTCCGTTTGTTGTCGACTTTTGGTGCCAGTTGAGATGTTATCCCTGTCGTTGAGGACCGTCTCTGTGGCGACTTTTATTGATTGTATTGGAGTCTACGTTCATTCGCCGACAACCAGTACATCATGCAGTGTCCTTCGTTATGCGCTTGGTGGAGAGATACCCAGTCATCTGCAGCCATTGACCGGAGAAATTGTACAGAATACAGCACGGTGATGTCTTGAAAATCGAGGCAGAATTTGCAATGTGTTGACTTTTGTCATCACCTACAAATCTTTTACCTTCGAAATCAAGACTCATTTAAACGCACTTGCCAAAGTCAGATGACGCCATAAATGCCATTCGCTTTTGTCTTGCAATCAATGCTCCCATTTGCTGGAATTGGTGATGAGTACGTTCTTTTTCCAGTGTCCATTTCCACCAAAGAACAACATGTCCAGCTGCACTGTATAATAACAGATCGCAACAATGGCATCAAAGTGTTTGTCGACTCTGCACGTTATGGTACATTGCGTGTTGTGAGCATCGGCTTGACCAATCAACCGTCAACTTCAGTGTCTTCGATGACTTTGTAGCGGAGAATTTTCTAACCTGACCAAGTCGTGTGGTCACTAGGGGTTTGGGTTGGTTTGAAAGGTACCACATGTAGAAGCCTTTTGCAGAGGTGACCTGCTTGCAAGCAACATAGTGATGACTCTAGGCATTGATGTGACGTTGCGCCACCTTTCATTATGTCGATCCTGACTCTTGTGGACAATCCATACCTTTCTGCCACCACTACGGAAAACTGTCGTCATATGAAACCTGCAAGTTGGAGCTCTGTCGTCTCTTAACCACTCGGTCCTGGTATGATTGGAGTCCCGTGGGAACCAATTGATTCTGTTTTGATGACCTGCAATATTGTGCTCTGGCTTTCTTCTCTTCCCACACCTGGGTCGTTGAATTCTAGTCAATGCGCTCAATACCAATTCCCCTTGACTAGGCCGTCCACTTGTAGCAACCTTATAATCTCATCATATAATTACTTCAGCTTCCAGTAAAGGCTCAAAGCATCCACTTGTTCCATCGTCTTAAGGTCAACCACATCTTCATCATGTTTTCTTTGGCTTTCATGGAACCTTCCCAAGTACTTTGTCGACAGCATCGAAACTGAACTCTCCGTTTTAAACGTGGATAGCACCAGGTGTTTACACTTGCACTTCTTCTGCATTTGATCTGAATAGGTGAACTGCCTTTAGGATTTCATACCATCTCCTGTGAAATTTCTCTCGCAATGATAACACATCGGCATACGTCATCTTAACCACATGCCATGTGGGTCAGTACCTTGGCAAGTGAGCATCGTCTTTTGTGTCCGCTTAATGTCAGTCACTCGTAGCGTAGACTGTCGCCACAGAAGGACCAACTAGTTCACTGCAATTCCCGCGGTTGGCTGGAATATCCAACCATCGCCCAACTGGAGCCACTTGATGCATGTCACCGACAGTACTTAGGGTATCCTCCAAACAACTTCGCAGTGTGGAAATCTTACGAAGGCGTGCTTCCACTGATGAACAGACGAGTTTCCCCACCATGGAAACTTCTCGATTATAATGATTTTCAGTTCAGATAACTGCTGTTAGACAGTGTTCAATACAACCTGGCCAAGATTCTCGTCATGCCATCTCCTGCTTGCGAGATGGGCAACGAACGCAGAATGACTCGTCATCCCTCCAATGTTGTAGCCACCTTTGCGGTTGGACACACAGCAACTTTTAAGCTGAAACGATCTGTCCAGCCTGTGAGTTTAAGTAACACAGCAGTACTTGATAGATGGCTTGAATAGTCTCGACTTCACTCCACACCGCCACTCACGTAATGGATAGATGGATCGGTGTTAGTTTTTGAAGTGGTTAACAACATGCAGAGGTACGCTCTCTGTTTAAGTATTCAGCGAACACGTCAACTGCGAGTAACTTCTTCCGGTTAAATGTGTGAAGACAGTTTGCACCGTGCAATTAGGAGCTGCCATGCCAGCTTGCATCATGACGTCATCGCACCATCAATGAACCTCGATTGCGTACGAACGAATTCGTCATCATGTTGCTTTCAATCGTCCCTGCTTTGACATTTCCTGAGGTCTTTTCACTTTCTTCTTCGTAAGAGAGCAGCTTGCGCCATAGCGTCTTGGTGACGTTCCTCATCTTCGGATGTTTTGAATCACAGGCATCGGTTTCTTAGTTATCATTTCTTTGTGGGCAAATTCCATTTTGCCTCAGATTGACAAATCGATCAACTCGGTTTCCTCGTTTCGCCATTGCAGAAAAGCATTAAGCTGTTCTCGTAGAAGTGTTCTGGCTCATATTCCAAGCAGTCATCCTGCTGTACCTTATATTGTGCACCTGTATGTTTTTTTCACAGAAGCCTCTCGCACTTTTTCAACTTGAGCAGACTGCAGGTTTAGCCTTGTTGGATCTGCTCTTCCGCTGAACGATGGTAAATCAGCATTGTCATCTACACTATCGCAGTACTGGTACGCGTCTTGTACTCGTAGTTTCCAAGTAAAAACGCCAAGGCACATGTCCTCTAGTTCATCAGGACGGCTGGCATAGTTGTGTTGGGCCTCTCATGTGACTAGTCTGTTAATCAAGGGCTTCAAGCTGCAGTTCACTGCAGCTTTCATACATCCGAACTCTCTCATGGACGGTCCTGTGTGATGTACACTTCGGCTCTGGATGTATTCTGATACTGGCACGCATGGGCCCATTACATTGTAAGCAGCCTCTTGTGCTGATATTTTCGGAGCCGTTCACAAACGTGTTTGCAACGAGCTAGACGCTGTTTCATCACGAGTGAATGCCTCCCCTTACTTCCTGTAGGGCAGTATTCAAAGTCGAGAGATACCTTACTCGACTTGTTTATGTACTTGTGATGTAAAACACACAATGCATAGTATACAATAATGACTGAGTCCGTTGGCTCGATGGAGGGATAATATTGGTGCATGGAATGCGTTAACATCACGTCCACAGGGACTACAAAAAAAGCTTCAGGAAGACCTTTGTTGCACAATGGTAGATCGCCAAAAGTACACGTATTCCTTCTCCGGTAAGTCCAAGTGCTTTGAGAACGCTGCGAATGATAGATTCTTCAATTGCCCCCTTGTGCATAGGGCACCAACTTCTGTCCTATGCTGGTATTGTACGTTTTTTATGAGACTAATTCGGATTTCTTTGGACTATTTTCGAAGTTCCAAGTATGCTTTGTACACGCATCGGTTGCAAAGGTAATCCAAACTGCCAATTCGCTTGTTCGACCATGGTTTTTTGACACGTTCTAGTGTGAATGGTGAGTTTGCAGAGGGATTAAATCTGTTAACCATCTGTCTGACAATCTGCATTTTATCATGTTCATTACTGAAACTTTCACACGTGCCGGCAATTGCTGGCAACCAAATTTAGGTGCATTCTCAACCACACATTCCTGGATGTGTGGAGATCCTCGCTGACTGGATTCAAACCCTGTAGTAGAAATCCACTATTGTTATTGCCAAAAGGTGCCGAATCGGTTTTCCCAGTTGATGAGACTGCCTCACTCGATGATCAAATTCGAGCGCAAGTAATTGGATCTTTGCGAATTAGTCGACATTTTTCCTCGACAATCTGAGCTCAAAGCTTCCGCTTCACTTACTTCCTTGCCATCAATGACTCGGGTATAGAATCGCAAGCAGTTCTGCCGAACGACGTTCGCTGCAGACGAGTGAAAGAATAGGTTAGCAACACCAAACTGCCGAATCCAATTGCCATCACTTTCTTCTTTTTCCTTTTCCCAGTATGCTGGAGCTCTTACCGTGTGTTAAAAGTTTGGAATCAAATCATCATGCTGTATAAACTTGAAAGGAAGTTCTCGTTCAGGCTTGAGCAGCATTGCATTGTGTGTGCTTTTACGTTTCTCAAACACGTTGCAACCCCTTAGACAGTTTAAGTATTTCCATTTTTTTTTTTGTTTATGCTTTCTTATTACGCATATAAAAGCTGTCAACACGAGCTCCTCTTCGATCATAACGCCTCTCTTCCGACTTTGCAATCGGGTTGTAGGTTATATCGACAGTTAGTACACGTGTGCAATCCACATACATCCGACGGAAAGGACAACTCCCTCAGAATGTGTTCCAGAAACAGTGGAAGGGACGCCTGTCCCTTCACCATAAAGCCAAAGATAATTACACTCTGTGTTTTCATCAGAGGTTTCCTCTTCTCAGGATTTACTCAGGCTCATCAAGCTTTCGTAATATATCATCAACAAACTCTTCCAATACTCTCCTGAACAGCATCGGGCCACAAGTCGACTTATTGATCACAAACTCCGCCACATTGGGTCGATCAGTCACCAAGTCCACAGAAAGGGTGAATGCTCCATGCCTTCTTGTTGTACAAGCGGCTGATTCACCAATTTTGTGCAGCATGTATATCACACATCAGGCCTTATTGTTTTTCACCAAGGTAGGGGTGGTTGAAGTCATCTTCTTGTCAACTAATCTGAATAGTGAATGACTGATTAAAAGGTACTGCAACACCGCAACGGATGTATCAACTGAAACAGGTCTTTACAACATTCCCTTTTCCAAGCTACACTGGCCTTCATAACCAAGCTTCTGATCTGCATAAATGGGAGATGCGAGAGCCACGAGTCTCTCTCTAAACATGTGAGACCTTTGGATCAGTCGGGAATCTTGGGGTAGGCAGAACGTGGCCAAGCAATAAGTTTCGAACTTTACCACTCACTGCATCCCGTCTACAAGTCCTGCAGAATTTGCCCCGCTCACAGCAGGAGTTACATGGAACCCTTGTTTATTAGTTCCAAGAGCAATCCCTTTTGCTGAACTCTGTTCTTTCTGTCAGTACGATATGGACCTGGCAAACCAAGACCCCCACAGGCAAGTGCAGATTCGTTTGGTCCTGAGTTTTATCTTGGACTCATAAGCACAACAACTGCATCCCAACCGGTTACACTCTAGCTTGTTTGAGCCTCCCTTCTGCTGTTATTCAAGCGGGCAAACTCTTTGAGACCTACCTGGTTAAAGATCCCTCAGATTCCTTGCTCTGCGCAGTTCACATCCGCCGTGTGCTTTATGTATGGCTGGCAACTCTTGAGACCTACCTCGTTGGCGATTCTCATTCTTGGCTACCCTTCTCGTAGCACTCGTGCTTCGTATGCTCTAATAATCGGACGAAAATTATGGTTGTAACTGATAGTAGGAGAGCACGTTTCGTACTCCGCTCTCCATACGATTGATATTGTTCTGTAAAATCTCTTTAGAGTTATCCTGTTGCTCAGATTGCTTTCCACCTCCATCCTTTCATTGGTTCTTAAAACCCAAACCGCTCGAGAGACCTCACCCAATCTCGAGTACCGCACGTTTCATATCAATTGTAGGGCCGCTTCGGAATGGCTATTTTGCTAGCTTCTCAGGTCGACTTTTATGCTTGTTCACCTTCCCAATGTGGCGGTAGAGGGGAAGCGGGATCAAGCCGTTTAAATTAAAAAAAAAAAAAAAAAAAAAAAACAAAAAAAATTAAAAAAAAAAAAAAAAAAAAAAAAAAAAAAACAAAAAAAAAAAAAAAAAAAAAGAAAAAAAAAAAAAAAAAAAAAAAAAAAAAAAAAAAAAAAATTAAAAAAAAAAAGGAAAAAAGAAAAAAAAAAAAAAAAAAATAAAAAAAAAAAAAAAAAAAAAAAAAAAAAAAAATAAAAAAAAAAAATTATTTTTCATCCACAACTTAGTATAGGCCTTTGTAAGTTGGCACCATTTTCAACTGCACTTGCAAGATTGCAAGTAAACATGACCACACATTATATAGAGAATGGTGCATTAATACTGCAGCAGGTGGTACAAGCGTGAAATTTGGCAAAATGTACGCATATCTCTCGACGTGGTGCGAACATATGGTCCTTAACTACTGGATGTGGAACCACCTTGTACAAACCCATTTGATCACCAAGATCAATCAATAAAAATTCGTTTTATCAAAAATTTACTTATATCATTTATATTCGTCTATTTTGTTTTATTCTTGGTCTACCTAATTTTCGGTTATTGACGTGGAATCATCTGTTCGAAGATAACTGTACCACCAATTACATTTAATTCAGGGTGGAAAACCTGGGATCTCTATTAACGGCACGAAAAACACGGAATTTGAAACCCTACGCCTAGTTCCCCAACCATGGATTCGCCCAACCATTTTCCTCAAGTCGTTATTGAAAAATACAGGTTTGTTGACTAATTTGATTACCTACTACAAGTCGAGATTGTACAAATTTTGCATAATCTGACTTAAATTCTGAATTTTAAGTAGAATCAGCGATTCTCTGAGGCACAAATAGTGTTTTTGGTCTCCTTCTATTTCAGCCCAACATATATAATTGTATTTTCCACATATTGCATCCTAGTATGTATACACAGTAAGTTATCAAGCCTACACTAGTAGGTATAATATTCTAACTAGGTATGCCTTGAGAAGTAGGCCGTCATCAAACCTGCACAGTAGAGTGTTAATTATTCTTAACTTCAATCTTTTTGCCTATATTTTTTTTTTTTCCTCTCCTCCAGTGTTGTTTCTTTTAGGCGCATCTCTACAAATGAATGTCAACTTGTTAGTATCTCATCACTCCGGGTAATATGCATAGGTCAGCCCTATATGGATGCCCTATGACTGGTACTATTATTTCTGATTTTAGCATACATGCTAAATCAAAATCCTTAGTAACCAAACAATTTGACACGTGAACGGAATAGCATGGGAGACCGCTCTATGCTTGAGTAGATAAACTCACGAACATGGTCTCATTAGTACGCTACAGTTTTTACAGTTATCCTTCTTTGATAATGACTTAGAGCCTACGGTAACGTATCAATGCAAGAGAAAACAGTGATCTACACAGAACACTAAAATTGAATGCACCAAGCCATTGAGTCGCCTGGCTAGCCACGTTTTATAGCTATGTTAACCTAGGCCTAAAATTAATGCAGGTAGGCCTACTATCAGTTTCCACTGATGGCCTTGGTTAATTATTTGCATTTCTTGTATTTCACAATGCTTACAGGAGTGTAAATTTACAAATCAAGTAAAATCAGTGGCGTAGGGCTGAGGCCTATTAGGAAAAAACTATATTAATTAGGCATATGATTAGTCTATAGGCCTACGGTTTAGTAAATAAAATTAATTGATCCTATATTCTAATTTATATTCTTACTTACCGTAGCTGTTAGGCGGAAGTACAAAACCTTGTCTAGGCCATACCATTGAATTTTCAGTGTTAATGGCCATACTCAATGTCTAGGCCCTACTTCTCATCATTATATTATAACACTAACCCGTACATGCACATTTGAAATGAATGTTAATGACTAATGAATGAAATTATTATTTGTCTTGTAAAATAGAATCAATCAGCTTTGATTCTATAGCTTTTTACAGCTGATTTTTTATTATAGCTCATTTTTTTATAGCCTATGATTAAAATAACTATGGCCCAAAATGCAATGGCCGTCATTGACAGTACAATTATTCTGATAGGCTAGGTAACCATAATTTGTAAAGACTTACCGTAATCCGAAACAGATATAATATGATGTATCAATTCACGGATGAGATCTACAAGAACAAAACGCTAACATATATTATATTACAATGCATATCAGTAACTACACTACTCAACGAATGCAATAAATATAAGAAACCTGAAAAACACGTCCTACACACTCACCATTAACAAACACCCTACAAGATATTTGTGTTTCGGAGCGACAATATTTTGAAATTGTACTTTCTTTATAGTTGATTAGTTCGTAATAACTCTTGATGTTACGTACACAAAAAACAACCAATCACTGGGCAATTATTGGCAACACGTTCACGGGCCTGCTCGACGAAAGAATTACGAATTCTCTTAACAAAAAACGAGAGTTACATAGCGAAACGAGCTCGAAGGGAAACTGGTCTGTTGGAGTGATGCCGCAATATAGCGGAAAAATCGATACGTCGATTCGATTCGATATTTTTTATTCCGATTCGATTCATCGATTAATCGGAAGTGAGAAAATCGATATTTGAATTTGAAAAATCGATTTTTTCAAATTTAGAATACCGGTAGAGCTATTCAAGTTTTCAATGAATATTGTGTGTAAAATACTTGTTGCAGCAGGATCTATTTCTATAGCCAAGTCACTTTCAATGAATGCAATATTTCATGTAAGGACTTTTCGTAATTTTGGTATTGTACTGTATTGTATCTGATTTTAAATGAAGTTGGATCACCACTCTTTGTGAACAGTTTGACAACTTAGTGGTTTCTGTTCAATTGGGAAATATCCAGATATGAATTGTATTCTGGCGCCTAGTGTTCATCGCGAAAGTTCGTTAATAAATGAAAGTGGAAGAGCGAAGACAGGTGGCGAGAGTCGAGAGCTGTACATAATCCCTACGCTACAAAATTATACTTCGAAAACAAAATATAATTGACAAATTTAAAATTAATATAGAACATCGAAATCGGACGTGAAAACATCGATCAGCAATATATCGGAATCCATTGTATCGATTAAAAAATCGATGTATCGAAAGGGAATGAATCGATTTATCAAAATATCGATATAGTCTACGGCATCTCTAGTCTGTTGCCATTGAAGTGTTGATCTCAATGCTGTTGCTGTTTTCGGTCGTTTTTGTTTGTATGAAGTTATGTAATTATAATGTAATATAATTATTAATAAACCTACGATCTGGAAATATTACTTACAAAACTACAAAAGAGAAACCAATCTAGGCCCTAGCACATTGTAGTGATAACATTTGCATTTAACATTTGTGGAATAAAATTGACAAAATTACTGTGAAATGATGTAGGCATAGTATTAATATCGATTTGACGCTGTATGATCGTGGGATGATATGTTCAGTTGCCCCTGGCCTATGTTTATTCATAATTTTTCTATTATTTGGCTAAATATTAATGTGAGAAGACGCTTTGTAAATTGAAATAGCAAAATGCATGCAACCTATCCTCACCGAACCATTGCGTTAACCTATAAACTCAATGCCTGAACGATTGGCAGCGGGCACACATAGAGGGTGGTGGAAGATGGGGAGGCTTGATTGAGTAGCTGGTCCACTGCCTCCGTGTTGGACGTTATAAGCCGGAAGAGCGGCGGCTCGCAGGTGTTCGGTGACGTTCTCCCACGGACACATTCAAAAGAAGCCTAGCCTTTGAATTGTATGTCAACTTCAATTAGAGCTCAATTATCTTGTAATTTAATGACACCGATAGTTTCCTTGATGTTTGCTCATATAGCACTGCTTGCTTGTCGATTGTTGCTGATTGAATTGAAATACGTATGAAAAAGGTAATGTAATATTATTAAATTCATTTAAAACCAGGAAATAAAATGAACAAAACCGTTGCTTATAGAACCAAAAGTGGGCGGTACGCCAAAAGAAATTCGGTTTTCATTGAATTATAAAATATTTACGCTGGGCCTATGTGGAGAAAAGTTATTATCGTTCAATGTTAGACCGCAACCAATTACAATCTCAAAGCGAATAAATTTATAATATACGTAGAAAACCAGCGATTCTATTACGCATAAAAAAAGTCAGCGGATTTTGAAACCTATTCCATTACACACTGGGTGTGATCATAGCAGTTTTTCTTTAATTTGTTGATTAGAAAATATACAGGCTATGTGGACAAATTTTATGAGTATGTAGTCGAAGATTGTAGAAATTTGCATAACCCAAGCGCAATAATTTTACATAGAAATTTACATACATACATACATTTACATTGAAATTCAGCGATTCCAAGCGACGAATAGGTGTTTTTGGTTCCTCTTATTTCAGCCAACATATAAACTTGTGTGTTTCCATTTCCTCAGTATGGTGAACACGCTGAAAAACTGAGTGGATATTTACTTTTTCAAGAATTAATAAACTATATGAAAATTGATGATAAGCTTGATGTTCAGTTATTTGATCTCTATTTTATTAATAATAATAATAATAATAATAATTCTTTATTCAGTGGAACAATTTACATTGTTATAGAATGCGTCAAACTAAAACTAAATGAGTAAAAAATAATGTAATTAAAAGTATAACATCAGAGAATATCTAACATTCACATTTCTTCAACGCTATGCAAACACTTGTCAAGTAAGTATTGTTTCACATGGGTGGATTGCAAGAACGAAGTTTAAACCCCGGCCTGCTTTAGACGCCGTCTAGGTACAAAATAGCATTGCCTCTGCAATGCTATTTTGTACTTAGACGGCGTCTAAAGTAGGCCGGGGTTTAAACTTCGTTCTTGCAATCCACCATGATGTTTAAAAATACTCAAATTTGTAATAGCTTTTAATGCAGTTGGTAATAAGTTGAAAAGTTTTGGCCCCTGCATATACTGGGTTTCTGGCAAACATTGTTAGTCTATGGGCCTGTACAGTGAAATCTTTGGCTTGTCGTGTATGGTGATTGTGGATTTGACTGTTTACAGTTGAATTTAATGCCTTAACATGTGAAATGGTATGATACACATACAGAGAGGGAACAGTTAAAATTCCAATTTTTTTAAAAAGGGGGGTACAGTGTTCTTTGTTAGTAGCTCCCATCATGATTCTTATTGCTCTTTTTTGTGAGACAAGATCCTTTTGATGTACGGTGACTGTCCCCAGAAGATGATTCCGTACAGTCGAGATTGGAACTGACCATAATAGGCTAGCTTCAACGCATCAATGTCTATCTTATTCTATTCGTTGAGCCATAGTTCAGAAATCAAATAATCTCACGCTCCAAACATTCGTTATAAACTCAGGAAACTGTAATGCATTTATGTAGGCCTATTCTAATCCCGAAGTAGTATACAATCTTTTGAATTGATGTTATTTTGCTTAATTGAACATTTTTTGGAAAAAACTAATCCTTTAGGCCCAATTTTTAAATTTCATTACCCAACAATGTTCAACAGGCATCGACAACCAACTGAGTACACTATTCAACCTTCAACGACAGACCATACTGATTGATTTTATTTCAGTTCAGGCCTTGTCCTAATCCTAAGGAATATTTTGAATTTTCAAATGACAGCCATGAAACTTCAATTCATAAGAATTTTAAGAAACCACAGGTATTGCAATTTTTCTCGTAATATTATTATTATTATGGCCTACTGTTGGATTATAAACTGAGCTGGTGTGACTTGAATGGAGTAGACCTCCACTGAACGCGGTAGTAACTTGAAATTTTACGTCATGCCAGAGATGGCCGGTCAATTGTGATTGCAAAAATATATTGTTTCAAAATTAGGCCTGGTAAGGTCAAGTTTTTCAACATCCCCACCTTCTCTGTTATCACTTGTATCAGTTTTTCTGACACCACTGAACTTGTTTTGTTTTGTTGAGAAAATCTACTTTGTATTTTTGTGAGGGATGCAGAGATAAAGATGGTCGATAACGGGGATTGAACCTAGGGCCGCTATCTACCACTCACTGATCGACCTAGTCTTCACCATATGACCAACAGAGTAGGTTAATGTTTCACCTTCCTCCAATCATTACAAACATGGTGTTAACTAATTCAAGATGCAAAATTTCAATGCAATTGCTCCTGAATTTCATTAACTAAGGTCATCAACTCAATCAAATTTAAATGAAGAACTTCATGGCCCATACAAGAAATTTAAAACTACGTATAATAGGATCTTCACACTAATATAAACTCTGTCGTGCGACTGTGTTGAATGAATCATTGAACAACCCATTCAACTCTTCCGTCAATTTTGCCTACGAAGATTTCGTCAAATACTGCAACTAGAAATTAGGCTAGGTCTACTTAAACTACACCATTAATTTGTGGACAACTAAATGCACACTTCTTTTATAGTGTATTTATCCATTATTGCTGGGGCAGCCACAGTACAACTAAAGATAAATTACTTTCAGTGTGAATTGTTTGCACCACTAGGCCTAACGACTGTCAGCAATAAGCAAAATATCAAAATGCGCATTTCAATGAATCACGGTTGATCATAGGTCAACTGTCGTAAAGAAAGAAAGAGGTGTAATTTTATAATTAATATGACTTTGAGTAGCCTAGGCTTCTAGTTTTGAATAGGCCTGTTGCTTTTATTGAATTAGGTTAGGTTAGGTAAAATTAGTTTAAACCTAAGCATACCGGTGCACAATTTTTCGAAGTATGGAATAGGCCTAGCTGAAATTAATGATCGAATTGAGCCTAGATATCCATCAAGATCCAAATCTAGACTCACAGAAAATATGTTTTCATCAAATGAAATGACAGTGTAAACATTAATCTTCAACTTAACCTCTATCATAAGATTATTTTCACAATGACAGCTGATTCTGAACGGCAGCGGCTAAGCCACGAACTTCAGTTTGACAACTGACACAGCTGTGAAAGAGGAAGCAGTTTAATCGTAAAATTAATGGGTTATATTATTACTTTGAGGTTATTCTCTTGTGATAGTATTCATTGTAAGCCTGCCCTATGTAGGCCTACAGTTTAATTAATTGACTAAACATTGCTGTGAATTGACGAATTAATATAAGAAATTAATGGTTTGTATGCCTGGGCTAATTATACCTGTAGGCAACCTAACCTTAAGGTGGATCTATGAGTTTTCAACATACCATAAAAAGTGTTTTTTCTGCGTGGCAACGATAGAAGACATAATTTTAAGAAACTATTTTGAAGGAAAAAAATTCCAAAAAAAAATCTGGGACATAATTCTTGCTTTAGTGTTCGATTTTTGACCATTTTTTCTAGGTTTCTTCAGAACGTCAGGAAAGACGTAAATGAACAGAATTTTCACCAAATATTCTTCACATATTTCTTGATAACTTGTCGAAAGTATTTCATCGATAAGTTCAATAGTATATCAACAGTGATTTTTTTCATGAACGGTTGCATCAGGTGAAAACGACGAGGCTTATATTTTATGAACTTTATAGAATTTTTCGAGTTTTCCCGCCGACAACCTGTTGAACACACGACAAGCATTGTCTCTGGCAATTTGGTGTTTGTAAACCATGTGGTTTAGGAGCAGTACTTGAAATTCTGCATTCTCCATAAGCGCAATGCTAAATTTGATGACCGCTACATGCGACACCGCGGGGAAAGCTCGAACTGTGTCTTGCTCGCTAGCACGTGGCTAATCGGAGTCTAGCGGCTCCAGCCCGACTGTGTGACTCACACTGCATTGTTGGTTGGCGGCAACGATCAAGCCAGCATACTACATAAACCAAAATGATGAATGAACGTCGGCGCGTGCTAATCACACTTCTTATACGGAAATACATACGTTGACAATTTAGTTTCCATAGACCTGTGCATTCATTGGCTTTGGTCATTCCTTCACAGTCTTCTGTGTTGATCACTTGGGCTCAAACAACTTGTAATAATACCTCTTTATCATTTTTTTCATTCATATTGTGCTTATATTTAGGCCTATATTGTGATTTATATTAATTTGTGTGAAACTTGTTGTACTCGTAACAAGCTGGTTTGGGATTGCTACGTGCAGTACGTAGTGTTGTTTTACAATACAGTTACTCGAGCAGTAGGCTTTTTGGCTATTTCAATAAACTTTTTTATAATTTCACAAAAATGCCGAAATCGAAACCCTCTTTACCGCAGAGACGTAAAAGGACCAAACGTTCTTTAATTATGAGAAATTTACGCAAGAAAAGAAATGAGGGAGAAAAGGAAGAGGATACCCATCAATTGACCAGGTAAGTGTCTATTAAACTGTCAAACTAATAAAGATTGCGAAATATATTTACTTGCAATGCTAAAAAATACTATCTTACAATTATAATTGAACTTATAGGCCTAGCTGTTCATTTGCACAAGAACCTGACACAGCAGAAATAGATATGGAATCAAATCCAAGCGCCGATGTTTTACCAACTATACCAAGGTAAGCAGAAAATTTTATTTTATTTTACACTTGTTACTTTATAATTTGCTCCACTGAAACTGGTGGACCAGTGGCTAGCACCAGTGGTTATATTAGTGAAAATTCCGAACTGCGCATATTGACAAATCAATTATGTTTAGAGTTAGGTTCCGAACGGATACTGTGATGGGAGGGTGGGAGGGGGGCGCATCACCGCCCCGCAGGGATTTTTTTGAAAAACTTCACTTTTTAAGTATCTTGTTACTATATTATGTAGGCCTTAGGCAATAGTGCATTATTTGAGCCAAGTATACGCATATTCATCATTGGGAGAAGAATATTTAGGGAATAATCATTCAAATTACTGAGCATGAACATGAAATAATGTGGTTTGAAGAATATCGATTTACTCATTGTTCAATTCTTCTTTGATAATGTTCATTATTCAACAATATTCATTATTTCACAACTGCGCAAATTGAAATTAAGAGCTGCATTTTTGAAGTTTAGAACTGCGCATATTGGGGTCAACTGCGCACTAATATAACCCCTGGCTAGCACGCTAACCGTCAAGTCAGACCGGGGTTCGATTCCCCCATGGTCGACCACGACCATCCTGACAGAGTGTTTACGTGGTGTTATCCTTTGACTTCAAGGTGATTACTGGGATGGCTGCTTGGTAATAGGTCACGACCGTCTCCTTCCCATCATTCTAATAGACTGCATGAAGAGGCTTCTTTATTCACCGGTTTATTTCACTGGTACATAAGCTACAGTAAAATAAAATAAATTGCGGTGGAATACCATATCAATGAATGAGCACCATGGCTCAATATTATATCCATGCTATTTTTATATTGATATTTAAATATTACGATATTTTTCAATTTTGAATCTGTCGTAAACAAACACAGAGCCAGTCAGGACACCCAAATTGCCGTCATTCATATATTGGTTTTCGTCGGGTCATTTTGACTTTTAAAGTGAGGTATATTGTCACGGTCTTGGATTTCAGCTTGGATTGGGTGTAGCTTAAAAGACCGTTGGGACCGGGGTTCGGGACCAGCCTTCTCTAACATACATTACACAGTTCGACATTGAGTTTACCAAATACTATTAATGTGTACAAAAACACTTTACACATAAATACAGGATGTTGGCAGTCTATGAAGGGTGGAACCTTGGATGTTTAGAACCCTCCCCACGGTGAAGTTAAATAAATCCCTCCCTTAATCATCATCCCCTCCTACCGTGAGCGTTGTTGTGGTGAGAGACAGAAGCGGTCGGCTCGACGAAACGATGTTGTCTTTCGTCGTGGATGTTTCCGTACGGGCCGCCACCTTGCGATCCACGTCTTGACCCCTCTTCTCTTTAGATCTCCGATCTTCGCCTTCCCGTGGTCGAATCTCTACTCTCCCTCCGTCCCTCAGGCCTTGTCGCTAATTAGTTAACAATACGCATAATCTCGCGCATGCGCGTACTTGGCTATGTTCTCGTTTAGCTGACTCTGCACTCGGACTTTGCAAAACACGATGTCTTGTAGTCATCGTGACACTTCCCCTCCCACATTGAAAATCGCCCCGATTTTCAGGTCTCAAATCTCTTTGTGTCTTTCCGTATTGTTCCTTCCACATCCTGACCTTCGTCGTGAGCGTCTGATGTCCCTCAGGCTTCAGGACGATTCGAGTTCACGCTTCTCTCGTCGATCCCCCGTCCTCAATGCCTCTCCATGACTGTCTTCCGCTCCCGGAAGTCCATCTTCCACAGCCGTCGTCTTCCATCCCGTACCACTCTAGCTCTCACCAACAACTGCGGAACCCACTAAACCCGAAATTATTGTCAAAGTTCCAACCTCCTAGCGCTAGTGAAAGAAAAGAAAATCAAATGTGTACACAACAATAAGATTAAACAGTAACAATTGACAAATGTGCAATATAACGTTATGAAAAGTAAGAAAAACTATACCAATCTAGCTCATTGGTAACTTGAGAAAAACCATATTATAAGAATTGATGATAAAATAATGCACATGTATGAACAAACAATAATGCACAAGAAAACAGAATTCCTCTCAAATACTAGTGATAAAAAAAAACATGTCATGTCTTGAGTGTATCTCTCTGTCCGCACGTGTTTCTAGTCCGAACACTTGTTGTGGCGAACACTGTACACGACATCACATCTTGAAACTTGACGCTTATAGATAACTCAGCGAGGCATCCGAATCCACCACCGTCAGCACCATCAGCGTCTTTTCTGCATCCCGCAGCAAGGCTATACACAATCTCACATTGCCTTGTCGATTCCGCGCCCTGTCGTAGACACACAGGCACGTGGAGCGAAGCGAACGGAATATCATCTTCGCTGTTGTGGCGCGACGTGCTTGTTCAAATTATTGCGTCGCAATTCCCCTCTCGCGGAAATTGGGAATCCACAGTGTAGCCGGCGCCTTCCTACTCTCACCTTCCATGCTCTCTTCACGGTCATTCACCGTATATATTTTTTTTTCTCTATTCAATATATAAAATTAAATTAGTATCCCCAAATCATTAACATACAAAAATTATAACCGGCCGATTAAAATATCGATATTCAAACTCTCCAAAGGACCACCCACTCACGTCGAGTTTACAACTAACCATGTCTTAGTCTCGACACTTCGCATACAGTGCCCAAAAAAGTGAATTATATTCGGTACGTACCTAAAAACCCCCTTAAACCCCCGACTAAAACACAGTATTTGTATAAGTAGACATGAGTAGACATAACAGCACAACATCATTCGGCAACAATTCGTGGAGAAACAAAACTAACTGTACTAAATATGAAATAAATGTATTGTTGTGAATGCGTTATCTCATCCTAGACTGTACTAATTCTACGTCGCATTCGTGTTGAGCCTGTACAACATTCCTGGTCATCAATTCTGTCAACCAAAGGAAACTGAAACGCTACTGCTACCATAGACTATGCGACTACGAATGAAATACAGTTCACAGACAACTTTGCTTGACAACACTAAAATAATAATCAAAACCTAGACAAATGGACAATCTATAACATAACCACGAGGGACATCTCTACTGACTTGGCGCACCCCTCAACCGCCACTGATCCGGGGCATAAAACGGTTTCATACGAATTACATGAACCACGTCGTTCACAATTTTGGATCCTTTCTTGAGGGCAACTACATAGTTCACGTCTGATACCTTACGTATGACCTTATATGGACCCTGCCATCGTAGCTGTAACTTATCAGACTTTCCCTTTTGACGAATAGGGGAAAACACCTGACAAGTTGACCATCCGCATACTCGACATGACGATGTTGAGAGTCATATCGAATTTTTTGTTTTCGCTGCGCCTCACCAATCCGCTCCACAGCTAACTGTCTCGCCTCGTGGACTTCCCTATGACCTTAGTGACGTCCGTCTCCAGATCATCGTGTAGTCCCAGACCAATGTCAACGGGTAGCACGGGATTGCGTCCGTATACTAAGTAAATGGGGTGAAACGAGTCGTCTCTTGCCTAGACGTGTTGTAGGCAAAAGTAACCAGGTCGACATAAAGATCCCAATCTCGGTGATTAGATGCTACATAGTCGACAACATCTGACTCATGAGGCCATTGTAATGTTCAACTAGGCCATTACAGGCGGGTCTATAAGAACTGGTGAAGGTGCTACGCACCCCTAATCCCTTCATAATGCCTGTGACCAAATTACCCCTAAAAACAGCGCCTCTGTCGCTTAGAATCTCCCTGGGACATGAGTACTTACAAATAACCTGAGATACAAGGAATCCAGCTACATCACTTGCACCCCCCGATTTGAGACATCCAGTCACCGCCCACCGCGTGGCGTAATCGGTACAACAAATAATAACGGTGTTACCGTTCTCAGATTTCGGGATGGGCCAAGAATATCAACCGAGATCTTATCGAATGCCCTACCAACTACAATGGGCTGTAACAGCCCCGCTGGTTTCTGTGTAGGTCGCTTCCTAGCTTGACAGTCAGGACAACCCTTACAATAAAGTTCGACTTCCTTCGACATGCCTTGCCAAAAGAAACGCTCCTTGACTTTACCATACGTCTTGGCATATCCCAAGTGACCACTGATGACACTGTCGTGGCAGCTGTACAACACTTCATATTTAAGGCTTTCCGGAATCACCAATAACTTGTTTGCACCCCTTGAATCGAAATTTTTCTTATACAAAACCCCATCTTGCAACACAAAACTACGCGATTGCCTCCTAACTCGCGACGTCGCTTCATCCGGCTTCTCTAATGCCTGAACCAGATCACGCAACTCCCTATCTTCCTGTTGTAAGTCGGCCATATTCTCCAAATTGATTGATAATACGCGCGTATCCATACCTTCGTCTTCGATAGTCGTGTCAATGAGTTTTTCGGCTTTTACCGGATAACGGGACAAACAATCAGGTGCCATGTGCATCGCTCCAGATTTGTGAAAGATCTTGTAATCATATTCCTGTAATTTGATCGCCCACCTTGCTAATCTGCCTGTTGCGTCAGAGTTGTTAGTCAGGTAACAAAGACTACAATGATCGGTAACCACTTTGAAAAAACGAGCGAAAAGAAACTGCCTGAAAACGCCAATCGACCATACGATCGCTAAACACTCTAAATGCGTCGTATTGTAGCGGCTTTCTGCGTCAGTAAGGCGTCGCGACGCATAACTAATAGGATGCAAATCCCCCTCTATGCGTTGCATGAGGATTGCTCCTAACCCGTAGTTACAAGCGTCCGTGTGTAGTTCGACCTCACAACCCTCCTCGAAATGACGCAATACAGGGGAAGTAATGAGTCTCTCTTTCAACTCTAGGAATGCCTTTGCCTGTTCTTCCCCCCACTCAAACTTCACGTTCTTTCTTGTGAGAAGAGTCAACGGCCGCGCGATTAGACTGAAGTTTTTTATGAATTTCCTGTAAAAGTTGGCTAACCCTATGAACGCTCGCACGTCTTTTAACCTCTTAGGGGTAGGGAACTCTTCGACTGCCCTGACTTTCTCCCGATCTGGCGCTATTCCATACGCATCCACTTGATGACCTAGTACCTTAATTGTTTGATACCCAAAAGAACATTCGCGGGGTTCAACGTCAGGCCACTTTCACGAAAACGATTTAGCACCCTTTCTAGCCTCTCTAAATGCGTTGCGAAAGTCTCCCCCATGCATACAATGTCGTCTAAATAACATACACACGCGCTCCACTGTAATCCAGCTAAGATCTTATTCATGGCCCTAGAAAACAAGGCGGGTGCCACCCCTAAACCAAAGGGTAGGACCTCGAATTCATACAGCCCCTCTGGAGTTATGAATGCTGTTATTTCCTTCGAAGACTCAGACATAGGCAACTGCCAATACCCCGAGAACAAGTCGAGGGTTGAGAAAAACCGAGCACCATTGAGGTATGACAAGATGTCGTCAATCAAGGGTAAAGGGTGAGAATCAGGTTTGAGAATCTTATTTACTTTTCTGTAGTCAACACAGAAACGCCATGCACCCGACTTCTTCTTGACTAAGACTACTGGACTCGCGAAAGGGCTTCGAGAAGGCCTAATTACCCCATTCTGCAGCATCTCATCGACCTGCGCCCTAATAACATCCCTCTCTTTCTTCGCAACCCTATAGGGAGAACTGTGAACTGGTTTATTCTCTAACAACTCTAATCACATTCGCCTACATTACCCATCCCCATCTGGTTAGGTGTCCACGCGAACTGTTCGGCATATTTGTTCAACAACCCTACCAACTCAGCACGTTCCCCAGCCCCTAGGTCAGGGTTGATGTCTAGCTTGGCACTTACATCTATTTTCTCGCCTATTCGCACTTCATGCACCCCGTAACTATCAATCTTCTGAGTCTCATCCGTGAAATCACCCTCGCGAATCTCTTCTACTTTCTCAAACACCCCTAATGTTGTACCCTTATACACTGTGCGAGGGCTGCTAGACGTATTAGTCAACATCATACTACCATCTCCGATCTTCTCAAAAAGTCCTCTCGCCAAAAATAACCCTTGCGTAATGAGTAAATGCGATCTGGGCTCGAACATACCTAATCCCTGCCTTGAACTACCCTTACACTGAAATCTACACATCCTTTGTGAACCACCGGGTATCACAACTTCCTCACTGGCTAGTGCGTCCATTTGTACCATCTCAGAATCAACTAACACACTTAGTACATCCTCTGTCTCCTCTTCCCTCGGCTCTGTCTTCAAAACAACCCCTGTAGTGTTGCCGAACGGCACTGAGACTAACCTCTCACCATGTTTAAAGGTGACAAACTGATTTCCATAGTCGATTGTTGTCGCACACTTGGCACAAAATCCGTTCCAATTATACATGAAGCTGACAACCCTTGAACAGCTATCATAGGTATTGTGAAACCTACCCCTCCAATGCCTACGGACACTAACACCTTACCTACAATCTGCAAAGTAGAATTATTAGCTGTGCGTAACAACAAGCCATGCACTTTCTCGTGATTCAAATGACGTACAAGTTCAGCTCGTACACAACTGACTGCTGCACCCGAATCAATTAGAGTAGCGACCTCTTTCCCTTCAACTACCGTACAAACTTGGAGTGAACCTAATGTCCTAATTTCAACCACCCCTAACTCTACCACTTCAGAACTCTGATCTGACTTAATATTGAACGGATAGAAACTTGAAAACTCCCTTATGTACTTCTTCTGTTCCGTTCTCATCCACCTTCTAAAAACAGGGTCCTTATCAGATTCTATATCTAAACTACCCACAGTCACACCCCCCTGATTGCATGGCCGTGGTTAGTCTTTTCCCTCGCATTCAGAGCTTTTAACGGCCTCCTGCGCTTTTTTCAGACTAGGTCAGCCCAACATGTAATGCCCAGGCCTATTACACAGAAAACAGACCGGCCTACCCTCTCTTGTCCGCTGACGGTCTCGACCCCCACCCTGTTGTGGTCGACTACCCCTGTAACTACCATGGCCTTCATGCCTGTCAGAAGTTCGAGAAGAAACGAAACTTTTAGCTGACTCGTACTGCCCTGAACGATTAACGGATGGAGATTTAGGTGACGCCCCCTGTTGACCTGAACTTTGACTATTTTGAAAAGATTGTAGAACGTTGACGAACATTTCTTTTTGAGCTGACAACTCCAATGTCAACGAGTTTACTTGGTCAGTCAACTCACTCAAGCCCGGAATCTTATCTTGTCGAGTTACTTCACTGACACTCGCTACCCTGCGTTCTGCACTTTTGGGTAGACGACATTGAACCCAAAATTTACCCTTTTGAATTCTTTTCAAATTAGTCAATAATTGATCTACGGTGTCATTCTCGGCGATAACTACCTTGTCCATTACGCTGGCTAACAACCCACTCATGACTTTTTCTACCTTGTCAACCTCCGCCATCTCCGGATCAACGCTATTACACAATCGCAACACGTCGAACACGTAATCCTCCACCGACTCTCCTAGCTCTTGAACCCTGTCTCGTAGCTGAGCCCTAACGAGAGTTAACTGTCCCACCTGTTCGAACTGACCCAACAACTCTCTCTTCACTACCCCCCATGTTAGAGCTGGGGTTGTAGGAGTGACTTCCGTTAGCTTTTGATGTTTCGCCTCTTTTGTCAAAAACCAACTCAACGGCGCCCCTGCTAAGAAACAAGCTAAACAACCTAGTTTTTCATCATCCCTCCACGAGTTTGCTTTAGCCCTGCGCTCGTACTCCGCCAACCATTCGTGAACCGAGTCCACCCCTGGACGAAACTTCTCCTGTTTTACCCTGTCTGGCATGTTTGAGCGACGAGTATTGAAAGACTCAAAAGTTTTCTCCAAAAGTTCCTCAAACTCCTCCTGTGTCTCCCCTCTGGGCTCGCTCGTCGATGACCCTGTTCGACTACGAAAAGGAGGGAGATCGCCGTTAAACTCTGGTTTTAAATCCCGCAACCGACGACTCGCTCTAGACCAAACACTCATACGGCTTTTACCTAGCTCACCTAGAAGATCACCCTGTGCCTGAATCAACAGCCTGTCACCCCGAACTTGATCTACCAAATTATCTAACGCGTTGAAAACACTATCAGGCGATAGACTATCACTAGAAGACGCAGTACCCTGCGGTTTCAGACCTGGCGTCGTCAATCCCGCTGCTTCTTCAGAGAGTGTGTTACGATCATTTTCGTCAAACACGAGCTGTTCTAACACTAACGTATACGATGGTGATGCACGTTTCTCTTTACTCATAGAAATGTCTGAACTAAACCAATATAATGAAGAAACACTTGAAGAAGAACACCACCTGGCCACGAACCCCCAACAGTATCGCTAAGATAAAACCTAACGAAAACCCGCACCTCCACCAATGTCACGGTCTTGGATTTCAGCTTGGATTGGGTGTAGCTTAAAAGACCGTTGGGACCGGGGTTCGGGACCAGCCTTCTCTAACATACATTACACAGTTCGACATTGAGTTTACCAAATACTATTTAATGTGTACAAAAACACTTTACACATAAATACAGGATGTTGGCAGTCTATGAAGGGTGGAACCTTGGATGTTTAGAACCCTCCCCACGGTGAAGTTAAATAAATCCCTCCCTTAATCATCATCCCCTCCTACCGTGAGCGTTGTTGTGGTGAGAGACAGAAGCGGTCGGCTCGACGAAACGATGTTGTCTTTCGTCGTGGATGTTTCCGTACGGGCCGCCACCTTGCGATCCACGTCTTGACCCCTCTTCTCTTTAGATCTCCGATCTTCGCCTTCCCGTGGTCGAATCTCTACTCTCCCTCCGTCCCTCAGGCCTTGTCGCTAATTAGTTAACAATACGCATAATCTCGCGCATGCGCGTACTTGGCTATGTTCTCGTTTAGCTGACTCTGCACTCGGACTTTGCAAAACACGATGTCTTCTAGTCATCGTGACAATATTAGAGGGTCCCAATTGATACCGCATCATCTAGCCTCGATGATGGGTAGTGCAATCTACCCGAAACGTCGCGCAATGGTGACAAAGTGGAGACAACCGTCTACACTGCCTGTGATTAATAATAGTAAGCGGTCTAATCCTAAAAATAATTTTAACATATATATATATATATATATACATATATATATATATATATATATATATATATGTAAAAAAAAACACTAGTAGACACTAAGTCGCTAGTGTGCTGAACCATTATTCAGAAGGTTCGACTGCCATCCTGATTGAGATTTTTTGTCTTTCCCCTATCCAAATTAAATCTGGAAATATCCAGTTCGTTGTTGAATTTGATAGTAACAATCACCGTCATTACCAAAATCACTTGATAAAAGATACGAAAAAAGGTAATGTAAAATCTGTATTGTCTAGTTCTAGTGACAGTGAAGCTGACGACATGATTCAGCCAGAGAGTGATGCGGAGCCTGACAGACCACCCAATGATGACGGCCTATTGAACCTGGTGCACGGCTCTCCGTACAAGCCTAGACAATCAGCTTCAGAAGTCATCTCTGGAAGGAGGATTGTTGACCCCGTACACTTTGCCAAAGAGGTGATGAAGCTCGGTGAGCACCCACGATATTGCACCATGGGTAAATACGAGCTGATCAAGGAAACCCCGAGAGGACTCATTACAACCTTCACGTACAAGTGCTTCACGTGCGACAAAGTGCAGAAGGTGTGTAGTGATCCTCCGGCAAAGAAAGACGAGATCAACGAAAGTATCGTCTGGGGAGGTATATCTGTTGGGATTGGCTACTCCCAGATACAGGAACTCCTGGCCATAGCAGATATACCTATGATGTCCGAGCAAAAGTATACCAAACATGAAAAACACGTCTTCAAGGTGAAGTATACATTATATATTATGAATAATAAATTTAATAAATGAATTGATTATATATAATTATAAAATATAGGCATTCTGATCGATAATTAGTACACCCCAACCTTCATATTATTTATTAAAATATGGGACGTTTCATATAACGTTTCTTATATGTAAATTAAAATCCTCTCCTAATATAGGCCTATTCATATTTGTATTATGATGATGATTAGGCCCATCATTCAGTTTTATTGATTATTGAAATAATTATAACAATCATTTTCAAAATCGAAAGTATTCATGTTCTATCCCACAGATAAGCCTATTTGGCTTTGTGGAATAGGGTGTCAATTATTATTCTTGTATGGTCTATGTATGTATTATTTATATCTAATTTAAAAAAATATATACCGGTATATATATCATCATCATTATTTTTATTATTATTATTCTTATTATTATCATTGAAACGAGTAGTTTCAAGTTGAGGCTGCATAATACAAAATGAGCCTACCACACATAATACCATCTTTCTACGACAACAAACATCCATCTCCCATTAAATTCAGAAGTAATTGGCTCATCCCAATTTGGTTTCTGGCTTCTAGGAACAACGAAGTGACGAGAGATCATGCTTGTAGTTCATTGATGAATATCGAGTGTACTATATTATAATCTTTACTTTCACATAGACTTGGGAAGATCATCTCACTCAAAAGATGATAGATGCTGGTAAAGAAGAGCGAGCGATCGCAATTTCAAAGAACCAGATGGAAGAAGGTATCCCTTACACTGCTGTTATTGGGGATGGTGCTTGGAGCAAGCGAACCTTCGGTCACTCATTTGACGCTTCCTCCGGAGTTGTAAGTGTTTCTCCATGTCACCTCACGAGAGGATATCAGTATACACTCGAATAGATATCACAGCGGAAAATCAACAATAATTGTTTTATTCTTCAAATATTTTCAGATTTTATTATATTTTGATTAATGTGAAAAATAGGAATGATGTGAAAAACTAATACACTTTTCTGATTACTATACAATAATAAGCTTCCTTTCAGGCATGTGTGGTAGGTGCGGAGACGAAAAAGATCCTCCACTTGGGTGTTAGGAATAAGTACTGCTATGTGTGTGCGAAGGCAAAACGAGAGAAAACTGAGCCACGTGACCACTGCTGTTTCATCAACTATCATGGATCCTCAACCGGCATGGAACAGGATGTCATCGTAGAGGCATTCAAGCAGAGTGAGGAGGTTCACGGACTCCGGTACAAGTTCTTGATAGGTAAAAAAGCTAATTGAATGCAGTTTTCAAGAAAGTCTTTTATTCGAAATAAAGTATTGTTAGAACTTTTTGGAGGTCGTATTCACTGATTGAAGAGCACTATATTCTCACTTTGTGTGTCGAACAGATTTTATGTAAATAAGGTGAATTTAAAATGATTCAAATATAATAAATATTCACAAATATTCCAGGCGACGGTGATTCAAGCGTATTCAAGCGAATAGTGGAGTGTGTACCATATGGGCGCTTAGTTGAAAAAATTGAGTGTGCCAATCATATGGTTCGTGGCTACACGAATAAGTTACACATTCTGAAGAAAGACGTTCGTTTTGACAAAACTGTTCGCGACCTTCTTACTCAAAGAATCCCTCGTTTGACGTCAGGTGCGCGAGTTGCGATAAGGCAGGCTGCCGCGCATCATGACATCACTCTACTGAGACAAGACTTGGCCAATGGACCACGGTTAGTAAAATTCTATAGGGTGGATTGCAAGAACGAAGTTTAACCCCGGCCTACTTTAGACGCCGTCTAAGTACAAAATAGCACTGTAGGGGCAATGCAATTTTGTACTTAGACGGCGTCCAAAGTAGGCCGGGGGTTTAAACTTCGTTCTTGCAATCCACCCTATCGGACTACAGATTTTCATGAGTCACTTTATGAAATCAGTGAAATATAGCCTGTCACAACTATTTAGTGTTTACTTACTTCAAATCAATATCTTTATGCCCCTAACAGCCACGTGTTTGGGGACCACAGCCGCTGCAGAGAAGAGGCGGATTTCTGCAAGCGTAGGGACGACGACAACGAAGTGAACTTCAACCCCATGCTGGACGAAGCCAACATGTTCGTCGAGATTTTCAAGTGTTTGGACCCTCTCATCGGGAAGGCAGACCGGCTTACCCAGAATATGACCAACAACCAGGCTGAGCGGTACAACAGCCTGGTTGCGAAGTTTGTTGGGGTAAGCGGGTGGACTTCACCAAGAGGGGTGGTTATGCTGGGAGATGTTATGGGGCAGCTCTCGCACACGGCAGTGGGCCTGGTTGGCACTACAGCCCGTGGAAACGGCTCACTGGCAGAAGTCCGGGCAAAGTGGCGACCGGGCTGATTCATCGACGGCGAGCCAGGACAGTGGTGAAAAGTAGAAGGGCACTGCTGACTGGCCCAAAACGGTCTCGTAAAGAGAAACGTACAGTTACGGACCCTGACCATGATTTCGGACCGATGGCGGCCCAAGAGGATGTGACTCAGCTTGAGTTGGAGGAGAGAATGTGAGTCAAGCTTGGTTCCTTGAAAGATGAGGTTGAAACACTTGAACTCCAACAATCCCTCGAGAGGAACTCCAAAGTACGTATATAGCTCATTTGTTAATAGTATTCTATTACAACGAAACTAAATTATTGGTATGTTTTCAATGAAATTATACCTTTTTCTTAGGGACAAGCTGAGTGTGCATTGTGGAGGAGAGCAAGGGTGAATCGACTCACCGCCTCCAAGTTTGGTGATGTAAGTTTATTGTAATTTACCTCTCTGTGATCTGTAAACTGCATCACTGTAAACGTATTTTCTACAAAACACACACATTTCCCATTCCAGGTTTACCGGAGACGAGATGTCACTCTTGCTCATAACCTCGTGAAGTCACTGTTGTACAGCACCAGTGACTTGACCAACAACTGGGCTGTACATACGGCAGACTGCACGAGGTTACCGCCATCGAGAAGTACGAGGAAAGTCTTGGCGTCAAGGTCGAGAAGTGTGGGCTCTTCGTCGACATGAACCACCCGTTTCTGGGGGCGTCACCAGATGGTCTCGTTGACGAGGATGGTCTCGTGGAAGTGAAGTGCCTCCCTTCTATAGGCAACATGACGTTTATCGACGCCATAGAAGCGAAGAGAGACATTCCTCTAGTAAAGGATGGCGCTCGAGTTGTCCTCAAAAAGACGCATAACTATTACTTCCAGATTATTGGCCAACTCCATCACAGAGAGGAAGTATTGTGATTTGGTGGTGTACGCCGACAACGACTTCCTTGTTGAGCGTATAATGCCAGACGCTGCATTATGGGCCAGCATGCTATCGAAGCTGAAACGTTTTTATTTAACGTGTATGTTGCCCGAGATTGTGGATCCACGTATTCCTCGTGGAATGAAGATCAGGGAGCCACAATTTATCATGGAAGCTCGGCAAAAACAAGACGATGAGAAGGAGAAGAAAGGAGAAGAAAGAAAGAGGAAGGTTGAAGAACGGAAACGAAAACAAGAAGCTAAGAAGACTGGAGATGTTCCAACAGTAGGAAATAAGAGAAGAAAAAATAGCCAAGCTAAGCCAAGTGCCTGAATGACAAGAATGGATGGATGTGTGATAGGGAGGGCGCTGAGAGCGTATAGCGGAATAAAGTCGACTCGGTCGTGTGACATGGGCCTTGCGGTACTTTTCAATGGAATGTGGTTAGGGTTCAGGTGAAGTTCGACACCCGAACCCATGTCACACAACTGAGCCGACTTTATTCCGGTATACGCTACTCAGGCGCCCCGTGAATGGACTCCCGTCAAAGCTCCCTGATAATGATATAAGAATATGATCAACAACATTGCTTTTTTGTTGTTCTCGTCTGCCACAAATCTAAGTATGAGGTATATTTTCATCAAATTAATATTGAAAAGCAAAACACATAATCTTTTTTTTTTCATTTCGAGTGTTTTGCTTGAAATATATCTAGTGAAGCAATATGCATCAAAATGAAAATTAGAAGTATTGTAGGTATCGCTTTTGAATATTCTAGAATAATTTGTTCATCATGTTTGGAGTATCTCAGGATTTTACTTGGGCCTACTTCAAGCAGTCATTGAAGAAAATCCGCATTTTGTCATGTTTCTTTTCTTCTGAAACCCGGTAAAAATTATTTTGAATCATACGCACGCACTGTGAATAGTGCATTTGTATGTTCATTATAGCGTTTTTTTAAACTAGGAAAACGCCATATGTGTTTCCGCGTTGATGGATGAGCTAATAATTGAATTCTTTCAAAAAGTTATATCAATCAATATTATGCGCAATCGATTGCACCACTTCGGAGAAAACTGATTTTCCAAATTCCCCATAAGAATAAGCCGAAAAAAAAATAGTCAAGTGAAATTGAGACTTCGCTCATCGAATGAAGTAATGACCGTATATATGGAACTTATATCCTCCACCCCCCTTTTACGGAGTTTTCTCTTCATTCGGCAGTTTTGGAGTACTAGCACCTGGCTAACATACAATGGCCATTGTAGAAAGGTGTACAAATTACAAATTTTGTGGGGCAAATCAAATTTGTTGCGAAAAAGTTATTTAAAAAACAGCGAAATTCTAAAATCGATCGAGTAAGCAGCTTTCTAGTTGTACAGTTATTCTCGACCTCCCATCAGAAGTCGCATAAGAAAGCATCTCATAATCATCGTGTAAGTTATCCTGTGAGAAATGGGTTGATATAATCAATATCAAATATGTTGATTTCATGCATTTGTTTATTTGCTTTCATCATTTATGAGACGTAGGATTTGGCCACTTTTACAGTTCATTTTGTAAATTTTGAAACTTGTGGAAATTATAAAATAGATGGAAAAATGAATAATGAATAAAAACATGTACGGGTATTTCATGAATTTCATTATAATGAATAAAAATGAAGTTGAAAACATCCAATGTCCAAGAAATTTGGTCTGTACATATAATTCAAAGTCATCGGTTTCAAATCACATAATATATAGTTGTCATATATAATCTGTAGGCACTATTTTAATTGATTTTGAATGTTACCATGTATTGTTTGAATTTTGTCGCTGCTTTTCATTGCTTTCGATGAAGGCACAAAGCAAACAAATATCCATCAGTAAATGAAACCAAACACGGATATTGGACTCTGTAATCAACGATACCCAGTTACTTATATTATTCAATAATATGCGACAAAATACTCTGAAGTCTTGATTATGAAAACGATGTATCTGTGTCGGGATGGTCGACTATGGCGGGAATCGAAGCCCGGTCTCCTGAAGGATGGATTAGCTTGCTAGCGAGTGATGACTTTTCCAGATCTTATGAAAGTTGATGGCTGTTAGTTGTTGATAATCGGTGACAAGGCTATTCATACATTTGTATTGATAAGAGAATGCTGAAGGCTTGAAACACCCGTCCGCCAAGTGCGTGGGATAGGACAAACTGACGATCGGAAGCTTCATCTTTCGTAGGTAACCCGAAACTGCGAAAGATACAATTATCATCAAGTGTTTCGAATGTAAGTTCGAAACTTACTGTCGTTGATGATATCTAATACGTGGATTCGGATATCCGAGCCATCAACCTATGTCACGATAGTCGAAATTGACAGCTCGAAACAGTTGATCGTATAAGTTAGAAGATTGAAACACGGGTAATCGGTCTGACGGGTGAATGATCGGACACATACGTGGAAGTAGAGTATATTCGCTCCTTTGTGTCATATACCGCGTGCTATTTATACAATAATAACAGCTGGTTTGGAAGGTGACAGGAATCTCTCTCTCTCTCTTTCTCTCTCTTACCCCCCCACCGCACTCCCAATCAACAACTCATTTCCGAGAATTTTCAGTGCGATTTTCAGCTTGATCTCTCGGCAAAAGTTTGTCCCTATAAGTCAAGGAAATACGTTAATATTGAGATCAATATCCATGTTTCACATGCGAGGGAGTAAACAGATCCTGAATTCTCATCATTCTGGTCACTTCATATATCAGTTGTAAGGAATAAGAGGGAGTAATCATATGCTGGTGTATTTGTACTGTATATCAGTATTACAATGTTCAGTAGACAGTAGAGATCTTCCAGATTATCATTACTTCAAGTATCGTTGAAAACAGTATTCAGAAACAAGACAGTAAAGATCTGCCAGATTATTATTTATTTATTTATTTTATTTTATTTTATTTTATTTTCCTTTTCGTCCAAAGGACTTTACAATAAAATGTAAAATTTACATTATGTTACATGAAAGTATATGGACAGTCAGTTGAATTGAAATTAAAATTATCATAAAAGTGAATCGTTAAAATTATGCAATAAAATATATAGTATACTGAGCTATATGCTTGTAAGTCGATAATAATAAAACATATATCTATAAGAGTCATTCTAAACAAATATGGTTACACGCTTTAAAATATTCTGCATTGTTATAAATACACTTTTTTGTGATAAAATTTTTAAGTCTTGTTTTAAAAAGCATGTCACTATTAATGTTCCTAATACAATTTGGCAATTCATTATACATTACAACGCCTTTATATTTCACACACTGTTCATACATCACTGTCTTATGTTGTACTACATGAAGTTTATTTTTCGTTCTTGTATTATATTTATGCAAATCCGAGTTAATGACAAATAAATTAAAATTACGTCTGACATACAATAAAATCTCATATATATATAAACCCGGAAGTGTCATTACTCCTAGTTGTTTAAACAATTTTCTACAGCTATGCCTTCTCCACTTTTTAAAAATAATGCGTATAGCAGCTTTTTGAGCAGTAAATATTTTTTTACTGTCACTCACACCTCCCCAGAATATTACGCCATATCTCAGAAGCGATTCATAGTAGCCCAAATAAATAGTTTTCAAGTATTGTAATTTCAGTTGATTTCGTAAAATGCGGAGTGCAAAACAGGCCCGAGATAGTTTTAAGTGTAGATTGTCTATCTGGGTTCTCCAATTTAGATGTTTGTCAATCTGTAGTCCCAAGAATGTGGTGTTTTCAACTGTCTTCAGAATTTCGTTGCCACTCAATATTGGGTTGTACACCGTTGTATCCTTATGTCTGGAGTTATGAAAGTTAACTAAATTTGTTTTTGTGTTATTTAGCACAAGACCATTTATTTCGAACCAATTCTTAGCTTCTGTCACTGCAGCACTCATTATGGTATTTGTGTCTTCAGCAATAATATTCTTTACAATCAACGTCGCGTCGTCTGCGAATAGTGTGACTTTTGCATGTGTAATATGATTTGGCATATCATTTATGTACAAAATAAAGAGTAAAGGCCCTAAAACCGATCCTTGCGGCACTCCACAGATAATTTCCCCTTTTTCTGATTCAATCGTACGTCTTGTTCCATCATCTCCATAATGCTGAATTTCCACCTTCTGGTTACAATTCCTGAGATAAGATTCCAGAAGGTCTCCTGATCTACCTCTGACACCCATCTTCCTTAGTTTTGATACTAGTAGCTTATGATTTATACAATCAAACGCTTTTTGGAGGTCACAAAACAATCCAGCTGTAGCTTCTTTATTATCTAATGATTCTAGTATGAAATCTATGCTATCGTTAATAGCATCAATAGTTGACATCCCTTTCCTAAATCCAAACTGGTTAGATGACAGTAGCTTATTGGCTTCAATAAAAGTCAACAATTTTTCTTTAATAACCTTCTCGTATACTTTTGAAAATATTGTCAACATGGACAACGGTCTGTAATTTCCCATGCACGTTTTTTCACCTTTGTTCTTGTAAAATGGCTTGACTATTGCCGTCTTGAGTTGTTCCGGAAACACCCCTTCTTCTAAGGACTGATTGATAAGAAATGTTAATATATTTACAAATGAGTGTATGTTTTTTTTTATAGTATTTGTTTGTATACCATCCACACCTGTGGAGTTGCTTTCTTTTAATTTTGATACAAGCTTAAGTACGTCACGTTCTATTACGGGAGTCATAAGTAGTTCGTTCTCGTTATGTTCTAGATTTGATTTATTTGGTTATTTGTCGTTTGAATGTGTTTATTAATATTTGTTGCCACATTTAAATAAGAATTATTGAATATGTTCGCTACTTCAGTTGGGTTATTAATAGTGTTTCCATCACATCGTATTTCAATATTTTCTTTTTTCACTTCAGCATTCTTCCCCGTTTCGTTCCGGACGATATTCCATCACATTTTAGGTTTATTTGCCGCTTGTCTGACAATTTCAGTATGGTACTTTTTTTTCGCATCCTTTATATTTATTTGAAAGTCTTTTTGCATCCCTGATATACTAGTTTAACATTAGGATCCATAAAAGATTCTCGAAGATCTTGATACAGACTTTTTAATTCACAACTCTGCGTAATAATTAATGGAGTGATCCACGATTTTCTTTTACTCACAGACTTTTTCCCTGCAGCTCGTTTCACTTGTGGAAAAGCTTGATTATGTAGCTTGCTATACGCTGCAATGAAATTATTGAAATTTTCGTCTACACTATTTTGCATACATATATTTAACCATTTTTCTTTACTTAACAATTCATTAAATGTAACCATATTCGATGCATTTATGTTTCTGTGCCAAGTGTAACCACTGCTTACATATTTATCGTGATGATTGGTAATTGAGTTATTATCGTGACAAGATTAATTGAAATAATTTGGGCAGTGTGGTCTGATATCCCATTCTCAAAAACATCTGTCTCAAAATAACATCCATCTATATTCGTCATGATATTATCTATACAAGTAGCCGATGAATCTGTGACTCTGGTAGGCTGATTTATAGTGGCTTTTATACAATAACTATGTATAATGTTATTTAACAATGATATATGATTTGAATCACTCATAAAGTCAATGTTAAAATCTCCTGTTATTACGATACTTTTACTTTCTCTACTAATAGCATTTAATAATTTGTCTAATTTATCTAGAAAGAGGTCTACGTCACCTGCAGGAGACCTGTACAGAACTACAATAATTACGTTAAGATTACATTTTATTGTATCATAATGAGTTAGTTCAATTACTACGCATTCAAATAGCTTCTCATTATTCAAATAATTTGATTCATTTCTTCTAATAGCGGTATGATTATTCTTTACATAAACAATCACACCTCCCCCCTTATTTTTGCTTCTACAGTAACAATGTATCCCACCAAAAACCCTGACGGGTAAAAACTTGGAGCCAAGGCCTGAAATATTTCAACATCTACAAAAACTTCTTCATATAAAAGGTGTGAAATCAAAACTGTATGCCAAGTGCAACTTATTATTTATCAATACGGCATGGAAAATAACAGGAAACACTTGGCTCATTGCCCCCCACGTCCCCTCATATAACACCAAGCAGAATTGAAGTGAAGTGCATGATGCTATGAAATGGGTAACTTCACGTTCCTGACACAGGGAAACGTAATATGATTCAAGAAAATTTGTAATTTACGTGTTTGGTATTAAATTATCAAAATATCGACCTTTTTCAATGTTGCATTTGTAGCTCGAGAGAAGGCAAATACTGACTTTGACCAGGACATACATTTCTTCGTCGGAGTATAATAAATTATTTCAAATAAAAATGAAAATAATATAAAAACAATTTGAAATTATACTTTGAATTGGAAAGTAATTTTAGTATTTTTGTTATATTCATATAACCCAAATTACGAAATCTCACACGATATCCGTAAGTTGGGTCTTATGAAGTTGATATTGAGATGAGGTAGATTAATAATAATTACAAGATATTTTTCTTATCCAAGTCTATTCATTCCGTGCTTAAGGCCATCTGTTACCTAATATGTATTTATATAATTAGATGAGCGATAGCGAAGACATCCATCCCACTCTTCTAGAGCTTTGTCTGTGTGTTTTTGTTTCTGTTTGTTTGTAAGTAACTTATGCTGCACAGGTCGCAGGTTTTGACTGATGAATATGAACTTTTTATGCATGCAGACTCATCCAACTCAGAACTGTATAGTTTTTGAGTCAAATCGGTTGGACCAATTTTGAGAAACATTATCTGAAACTATCTGAAAACATCATGAGATCAGGGTGAGCAAGAAAATTTGAGAAATAAAATCTCTCCAAATAGCTTTAAATTGTCACTGAATGTAAACACATGAAGTATACTAATTTGTATGATGCATGTTTTGATACACGTGTACGAATTTGTATGCAATTCGGATCAACCGTCTTTAAGAAAATAATTTCATGATTGTTTCTTTTCTTCAAATAGCCTAGATATAAATGTAGATAGAAATGTAGGCTTTAAATTTGAGTTTTCTCAATTACTACCAACAAAATGACACCAAGTTGATGGAAACCGAAATTTTATAATAGAAAATAGACGGGAGGGCAAGTTTCTTGAATCATATTACGTTTCCCTGTGTCAGGAACGTGAAGTTACCCATTTCATAGCATCATGCACTTCACTTCAATTCTGCTTGGTGTTATATGAGGGGACGTGGGGGGCAATGAGCCAAGTGTTTCCTGTTATTTTCCATGCCGTATTGATAAATAATAAGTTGCACTTGGCATACAGTTTTGATTTCACACCTTTTATATGAAGAAGTTTTTGTAGTTGTTGAAATATTTCAGGCCTTGGCTCCAAGTTTTTACCCGTCAGGGTTTTTGGTGGGATATCAGTAATTTTTGTTGCTTCAAAATGATTTGCTCGACCAAAATAGCATCAGAATATATTGTTTGTGTTATCAAATTTTCGTTCAAATAAATACAATATTTTAATTGATTTCGTACCTAATCGTATACCATTATTGATTCAACATGGTCGTGAAGTTGGAATATTCTTTAAATACCGGTACTTGAAATATACGTATTACTAAAATAGGCAGAGATTTTGTAGAACATCTCTTTTCGGAGGGGAGGAAGAACGATCTACATTTTTCAGTATGGGAGTCGGTACACCTTCTTTATATTATAATTAAATATGTTGGTATAACTACGTCATAGATAGAATTATTATTAGTTGTGGCATCTGTTTTTCATGAAAATGATAGATTTTGTAAGTTCAACAGAACCGTCAAACAGTACAGTCAACAGTTCACCAGTACCGTAGCCACTCTTATCTACAACTAGTTTGAATGGGAATCTGCTAAATCATGACTGACAAATAGGATCTCTGGCTCTGATTTGTCCACAAGAAACCACAAATGCCTGCCTTGTTATTAGTATGGGAGTCGGTAAACCGTCATATTATAATGCAGTCTGTTGGTATCACTATATCGTGGTAGGCCTAGTAGGTCTTCATTGAATGTTGTTGATTATGTTTTTTCAATTAATATTGTCGTTCAGATAACATACTGACGTGTGTTGCCTATAGTCTAGACGTATATGGCACATAGGCATACAATCTATAACACATTATTATGTAATAGGCCTAGGCCTACTAGCTGTTCTAATGCCACTATAACTGAATTAATGTAAGTTATGAACAATTGCTAGAATATTTACAACACATGGGCCTAGTCAGGCCTACTATATCGTATACAAACAATAATTATAGGCCTAGCATACGAATAAATGATATTCAGCTACTTCGATTAGCCCCGCATCTTGGACTTACCTTCCGTTTCTATAGCAGTTTGCTGTTTCTTCTCCTCTCCTTCTTAAGTTTGAGGATACCAAATGAAATACGGCAAAGAGCTATCAATGTGATAATTTGAAAATATTAGCTGTTTCATTTGACATTCAGTTGTGTCTAGTGGGCGGTGACGACCAAAGTTTTCGATGGTTCATTGGTGGCCGTGATTTAATCGTCGATACGACAGTATTCTACATTTTCTGTACGTTATTATTTCAATCTTTTCCAATTAAAAATTATCAATTGACAAATCTCTCACACACAATCGATTTGGTATATCTATACAAATATATCGTTGAAATTTCATTGAAATATGTTGTAACATGATTTTAAAAAATAATGAAAACTTGAAAAAGGAGTGTAAAATGGCATTACTTCCGGTTTCTAAAACTAACTTCCGGTTAAATCATACAAAAGGCACATCTCCATATGGGTTCACATATTCCCTGAAAAAATCAGACAAATCGGAGAATTCGTTTGGCCTGTAGCCCATTTCGTATGCGACGACGGAAGGAGGAGGAGGAGGAGGAGAAGAAGAAACGAAAAAAGTACGCTATTCGCAGTGCTATAACTTCCAGACGTTTGGTCCGATATAGCTGAAATTTGATATCCCGTGTCGTGTATGGCGCCTCATTCCAGTACAACAAACTAGAGGTATCTAAGTTCATTAGTTTCGGAGATACAGTATGCTCAAAACCGCCTGTAAGTACTTCGTGTAAACAGTGTAAGCGTGTAGCTGACTTCGCGCGGACTTGGCTCCCGTCGAGCTACCGCTCGACTAGATCATTTTGAAGTTGGACAAGTTAATCATGGATACTTCATATTCCTTTAGCCAATGTTCAGAGTATGTAATAATGTCAACTGGTGATTTACTTGCTTTTTCATACAATTGTAACTCCAACTCTTCTAATTTGGACCTCATACTTCTCACGTTTTGGTGTACGATATTCAATGTGGCGATTTCACTGCTTTTCTTCAAGTATTTTTCTCTTGACGCGTGTTTCACACTGGTTGATGAGCATTCTGCGCGAACAGCTGTATTAAACCTGCTCTGTATTTCTACTTTCGTTGTCATTTTTGTCATATTGTGGCTTGTTGACTCTTTAAACCTAGTTCTAGTTCTTCTCCCCCCCGACACCTTTAGTTTTTTGAATCAATAATTTGATCAATGCTATTCATTAGAAGTTGACCAAGGATTCGTCCACCATGATAGTTGAGGTGTATCCCGTCCCTAGCTGCTTCATGTATAGTTATAACATCATTTGGATTAACATAAGTCGCTTTTACCTGTGAGCACATCCATTCGATGCTGTCATTCAGTTTGTTTATAGTACTATCGTGTATGTCATTGCGATAGATGAGACCATTTACGACCCACGATGCGTTACGATATTTTTCACGCACTTCTGTCACTAATTCACCTAGTTCCGCCATCAAATGTTTATCATTACGTTTTGATAGATTATTTGTACCAACGTGAACCACAATGAGTTGAGGCTCGTCCTTTACGTCCATTCTTTTCATTTCATTCTTTAATTCGTGAACTTTTATGCCAGGAAACACTCTAACATTACAACCCCTTTCTTGACACAGTGCACCAGCTCCTCGTATTGGTGAGTCACCGACCACTAATACTTTATTGTGATTTGAACGACCTTGACCTATATCCTGTCCATCACTAACTGTGTTCATGTTTGGTCCATACAAAATACGCTTGTACATATCTTCTCTCTTCTCTTGTTCAGCGTTTTTTTTCATGGGTTCATCACTCTTCTTTGCTTCTCTTTTCTTACCTTCTTCTTGCGTCTCCTCGTCAGGTTTCATTACTGATTTTTGTTTATTCCCTCCAATTTGAGTTGTTGCTATGGGCACGTTGATTGGAACCACAACAGTGTCATTGAACTCTATAGTCCTATGCCTATTTTCTAATTCACTCGTGAGATTTTTAATTTTCTCCCTAAATAAATTGATAATTTCTTCTAGACTGACCAGTCGTTTTTCTTTTTCTGCTATAAGTAATAACTTATCACTCATACTGTTCTGTAATACTGCACACTGGTTGCAGTCATTAGGCAAGCTATGTGATGCATCAGGTGGAAGCGGCCTACAGGCGGGACAAATCCAACCGTCACTGTCAACGTTATTTTCGTGTGATGTTGTAGTTGATTTACCATCAATATATGCGCACTTATTATGCGATAGCTGATCACATTTTATGCACTTGACACCGTTCACGACTTTTCTTGAACACTTAAAACACTTACAATTTGAGTTTAAATCGGAGACTGCTTCTAACACGACATCGTCACTCGCCGCCATATTGGATTCATGCCTCGAGTACCTCGAGGCATGTACCTCGACCTCGACCACCTCGACTAGTACCTCGACCATTATTACCTCGAGTATCGTTGAAAACAGTATTAAGAAACAAGACAGTAAAGATCTGCCAGATTATTATTACCTCAAGTATCGTTGAAAACAGTATTCAGAAACAAGAGATTAAAGATCTGCCAGATTATTATTACCTCAAGTATAACTAGAAACAGTATCCAGAAACAAGAGGGTGGAGATCTGCCGGATTATTATTACCTCAAGTATCGTTGAAAAAGTCTTCAGAAACAAGAGAGTAAAGATCTGCCAGATTATTATTACCTCAAGTATCGTTGAAAACAGTGTTCCGAAACAAGACAGTAAAGATCTGCCAGATTATTATTACCTCAAGTATCGTTGTAAACAGTATTCAGAAACATGACAGTGAAGATCTGCCAGATTATCATCACCTCAAGTATCCTTGAAAACAGTATTCAGAAACAAGACAGTAAAGATCTGCCAGATTATTATTACCTCAAGTATCGTTGAGAACAGTATTTTGAAACAAGAGAGTGAAGATCTGCCAGATTATCATTACCTCAAGTATAATTGGAAATAGTATTCAGAAACAAGACAGTAAAGATCTGCCAGATTATTATTACCTCAAGTATCGTTGAGAAAAGTATTCAGAAACAAGAGAGTAAAGATCTGCCAGATTATGATTACCTCAAGTATCGTTGAAAACAGTATTTTGAAACAAGACAGTAAAGATCTGCCAGATTATTATTACCTATCTGATGAATGACAGTAAAGTTCCGCCGGAATATTTTTACCTCAGTATTTCGATTCACATTCATGTTTCACACCCGAGGGAGTAAACAAATGCTGGATTCTCATTACTACTGCTGTATGGAATTCAGTAAAGATCCGCTGGATTATTATTAATCTGGTCACATACTATATCAGTAATAAGGAATCAGAGGGAGTAATCATCTGCCAGCATATTTGCACTGATCAGTAATAAAATGTCTGGCTGATGATTACCGTACAGTAATCATCAGCCAGCATTTTATTACGGGGGTGAACATAATCTAGCAGTCAAATATTCCGTTACACCGGTCTTCGGCGTTTTTTACTGGGGACCAGTACCAACTTGCTGTTTTTAGCTTTATCGCCTTCTCCCGATTCATTTCGAGGTAATGCTACTTTTTCCAGTATGGGCTTCCATGAGTGCGATAAGCGTCGAGCATCGTCCCTCTTATTCAAGTTATGAGGATGTCTTTCGATCTCGAGTGCTTCCCTTATTATCCTAGTATACAGGTGGGAGACGGATGCTAAGGACTTCATTCCATCAAAATTGATTGTGTGTCCCTTCGTAGACGAGTGCTGTGCTAACGCAGAGTTCTTCTCGTTTTTGGCGACGTAGTTCTTATGTTCTTGCAGTCGCGCTTACATCTTTCTCCCCGTTTGTCCTATGTATGTTGCATCACAGTCGCCGCAAGGTATTTCATACACTCCCTGATCCTCCAAATGTATTTGATCTTTCGCACTTCTCAGTAGCTCTCCGATCTTTTTGTCTGTCGAAAATACCGTTTTAATATTCTCTGATGCCAGTAATTTGCTAAGAAGATCTGTGGTTCCTTTGATGAATGGTAAGTAAGCCACCGCTCGAGGTTCCTCCTTCTTTTCCGTGGGTTCCACTCGAGGTTTCAGGTTCCAAGCTTTGTGAATGAGGCGATTTGAGAATCCATTCTGTTCTAAGGCGTTTTGGAGGGTTTTGAATTCGGTGTTAAGATGGTCTTTGTCAGCTATTCTGCGGGACCGTGCGGCTAGTGCATTAGCTACTGACCTTATCTGTGATGGATGATGGTGTGAAGCTGCATTGAGGTAACGATTAGTGTGAGTGTCTTTCCTATACACAGTATGGCCTGAAAGTCCGTCCGGTTTCTTGATTACTAGGACGTCAAGGAAGGGTAGAACATCATTGGCTTCCATTTCCATTGTGAATTGAATATTTACATGTTGATTGTTGAGGTGGTCGAGAAAGTTCTTAAGTTTATCGGGTCCGTGTGGCCATACTACGAACGTATCATCGATGTATCGGTACCAGCACTTGGGTTTGAATGGTGATGTGTCAAGAGCACGATTCTCGAAATCTTCCATATAGAGGTTGGCCACCACTGGCGAGAGAGGTGAGCCCATTGGTGCTCCCTCGACTTGTTTATAGAAAATACCATCGAATATGAAATAGGTGGTGTTCATGCAATGCTGAGACAACTTCATTATATGTTCTGCTGGTTTGTATTTCTCTCTTATAATGTCCAAAGCCTCAAATACCGGAACTTTCGTGAACAGCGAAACTACGTCAAAACTGACTAGGAGGTCTTCAGGTTCCAGCTGGATGTTCCTGATCAAGTCCACAAAATGTGTTGAGTTCTTGACGTATGACTTTGCGTCCACCGTTAGAGGTTGAAGTTGTTTGGCAAGGTAACGAACCAGGTTTTGAGTGGGTGAGTTAATGGCACTGACAATGGGTCTGAGTGGGTTACCTGTTTTGTGAACCTTTGGAAGGCCGTATAGTTTTGGTATACGCGAGGCGTTAGCTCGGGGTATTATATGTCTCTGTACTGTGGTTTCTATTGGTGACGCTAATATGAGGGTGCGAGTGGTCTTTTCCAAGTAGACCGTGGGATCCTGAGTCGTGACTTTGTAGGCTGGGTCCTTAAGTATCTCTACCATCTTTTCCTTGTAATCATATGAATTCAGAATAACGGTGGCGTTACCTTTATCAGCTAGGAGTACTATAACATCCGTATTCTGTCTCAGCTCTCTAAGAGCTAGAAGTTCTTCTCTCGAAATGTTACGTTGAGGAGGTTTTGATTTCCTCAATATAGCTACGGTGTTCTGTCTTATTCTCTCCGCTGATGCGTCAGGTAAGCCTTTTATAGCTGATTCTATGCCACAAATAATCTTTTCAATTGGTAACCGATTGGGAGCGATTGCGTAATTGAAACCTTTGGTTAAGATGCTCATTGTTGACGGTTTTGATTCAAGTGATGAAAAGTTGTCTCGATGAGATGGCACGAATTTCACCCGCCCCAACCATACATCGACTCCTTGACGAGAAGCTGCCATTGGCCAGGCTTCGATCCCCGACTAGAGTATTTAACGAAGCATCGAGACAGCCCCAGTCATTCGATCGCTGATCCACAAACCGAGAAGACCTGAAGATGATGGGTGAAATCTCATCGAAACGTCGTTTCCCGCTAACTGCAAGACGTGGCACAACCGAAGAAAACATCTTACCATATATATATATATATATATATATATATATATATATATATATATATATATGTATATATATATATATATATATATATATATATATATATATATATATATATATATATATATATATATATATATATATATATATATATATATATATATTGTTTGCGCCTGGACAAATCTAACAGGATGTATTCGCGGCACGGGATGGTAATAATCCTACGACTATTGACGACTGGGGTTGATATAAGTGGACTGTATAGGGTTTGAAATATAAGCACGATACCTAAGTTTCTCCTTGGCGGCGTGTCTTGATGCGTCGCCACGATGCACTTGAAAGGAATGCACTATGTGCGAAGAAGACAAGGGTAGGAGGGAGAAATACGTACGTAAGGTTTAGGTTGGGTTGCGGTGTATAACGAAAACGATACGAAACGGAATAATACTGCGTGATTTGACTAAATAAATCTTGACAGAATATCGTGTAGAAAAACTTATGCGACAAAAATGACGGCACGAAAGGGTTGGCAGTTTCCTGCTATGCCGCATCACTGATAAATGCGCTGACAGTGCCTAGTAGCACAGTCTTGGTAACTGAAGTGTCATTCGATTGACACGTTAACACGAGAGGGGTCGAGAGATCAGCTGGGGTAGCCACGGCGGATGCGGAACTGACACTCGGGTTAGGGGGGGATTCCACTCGAGGGGAGTGCAATATCGTGTGATGTTGATTGCTCTGACAACTTGTACAAACCCGTTGTGACATGCACTGCTCACGCGTATGTGCGCCCAAACAGTTGAAACAACGTTGTAGACGCCGTAATGTTTGATATTTCTCGTCACGAGTTTGAGCGAGAAACACATTACAGTTGTAAAGGGTGTGGCTTTGCGAGCATAACGGACATGACGTCTGCTTTTGACCAGAGGGAGGTGACGTCATCTTTGAATGAGATGCGAGCAATGAGTTGACCCGTTTGACGGGCGATGAGATGGTACCAGCCAGGTGCTGGCTTGAAGTTGGCACGTCTAGGCCACACAGTTCTAATGTCCGAGATTGGTCTTCAATGAACGCGATCAAAGAAGCGTACGTAGGAACACTTTGCGACGAATGCTTAAGTTTCAAATGCCTTACGCGTAGAAACATCGAGATTTCTGGATGTCAACGAAAGCATGATATAATCCGCTAAATCGGGGAGAGCTAGTGCTTTGAGCGCATTAATCGAGTTTTTATGAACTCGTAGAAAGCTCTGAAAGCCAGAGTGGGAATTAGATTTTAAAGGCGTAAATTCTAAAATCTGACGAATGTACAAACTTGCTATCACGCGACGGTTTGATAGCGAGATACCAGGGCTTGTAGAGCAAATGGATAATTCTCTCGAGTTATCAGGAGACCAGAAACAACAGCTAACGCAGTTCCCTTAAGCGTGGACCTTGAGTAATGAAACTTTCGAATGTCATTCAGTGACTCATTCTCGTCGATTAGAGACTTGAATAATGAATAATATTCTGTTTACACAGCAATATCACCAGAGAAGCTAGGAATGTTGATGGTAGGCAACGAGACTACTTGCATTGCTGTGCTTGCGGGAGGAGCTGGCACGGACTGACTAACCACTGGAATAACCTTGGATTCAGCTTTCCTGAAGGCTGATTGAGCAGCGTATATCAAATCGTCGAAGCTGACATTAACCTGAGCTACGTCGAGTGGCTTCCCGGTTGAGTCCAGCGAAACATTGTGCTGCATCATATTTTGCTGCAATGCATCGAATTTGGTTCGAATCACGGCTAAACGTTCGAACCTTTCCCGCACTGCGTTTACATCGTCGGGCTTCAACGACTTGAATTTGTCATAAGTTCGCTGAGTTTCAGCAAACAGTTGCTCACGCTGTGCTATGAACAAGCTTTGCGCACGGATTGGTTCATCCATGACGAGAAACGAAATGAAATAATTTCTTTCTTAATAATAACCGAGCGTAATATTAAATAGACAACGTGAATCAACGCTAATTCGAAATGCACAAGAATGTGCAAGGGAGACCCAACTCGAAACGGTTGAGGGAATGCGGGCAGTGACTATCACGAGGTCACCTAAAACGAAAAACCAACGAGAATGACGTGGTAGGTACACGGAAATAACACGGCAATGTTAAATAAAAACGGTGCTAGACACGGCTAGAACGAAGCTAGACCTAACGAGACTTATTTACGAGCGTCGAAAATAAGCTGAGATGATCAGGAGATCAGAAAACATAGCGATATACGAAAATGTGCATAACGAGAATGCACCGAAATAAATGCATACGAAACAAATCAACGGCGATTGACAGCGCAAGGTCAAGGGGAACAAATGTAATACGAAACAAGAATCCACGTCGAAACCTAGCTGATGCAAAGCTCCGGCTCAAGGGACCAAATGTTTACGCCGTGACAAATCCAACAGGATTTATTTGCGGCACGGGATGGTAATAATCCTACGACTATTGGCGACTGGGGTTGATATAAGTGGACTGTATAGAATTTGAAGTATAAAGCACGATACCTGAGTTTCTCCTTGTCTTGATGCGTCGCCACGATGCACTTGAAAGGAATGCAATATGTGCGAAGACAAGGGTATGAGGGAGAAATACGTACGTAAGGTTTAGGTTGGGTTGCGGTAAAGAACGAAAACGATACGAAACGGAATAATACTGCGTGATTCAACTAAATAAATCTTCACAGAATATCGTGTAGAAAAACTAATGCGACTTGCATAAACGAAAAATGCCACTGACGAATGGGTGTCCGAAACCGGGACGAAAACAAGAACTACACGTCTAGTTCCGACCAAACCGAGATTGCAACTGAAGGGATGATGTGAAAATCAGTGAAGCGGTCAAGGGTAAAGACAATAATAATGTACTGACGAGTACTGACGTGTAGAGTAGTATGACGGAATAACAACAGAATGCAGTTTCGACCGAGTAGAAATACTAAAGGTAGAAAAAGGGGACAACGAGATAAAAGCTTCAATGCTGAAGGGAAACTCGGCGCCAACATTCAGTGTAGTGTGTGCAAAGTTCCAGGTACTTTTGCTTGTACTCTTCAGCACTCGTGCTTTCCTTTGCGCTTGATGATAGGTCCATCAAGCACTTTGGCCGTGGAGCCAGCCAAGGCGCAGTACCACTAGATTGAATTGGGTATACTCTAGGGTAGACAAATGACTCTCCGACTAGAATATGATTCAAGCGAATCCCTGTTGGTAAGGTCGCAGACGGCTTCGATTCATAGAGAGCCTGAAATCTAGGATTGAAAACTGATTGATAGGTAGGATGGCGCTTACAGCAGAATAACTTGGAGGCGTAAGAGCACAGGGGATATTCACGCCGACTCTTCAACGAGGGCTCATCAGCCTCACAATACAGGTTCTCCACCCGACTGGTCCGGAGTGCTCCAATGGCCAGTCGGATGCCTGTATTGTGAACCGTGTTGAGTGGCTTCACGTAACTCTCTCGGGCCGAGTCATACACAACACTGCCATAATCTAGCTTGGATCGGATTTGAAGCATTTGAGTCTGAGTTGCGAAATGTGTGATTTCCAATTCAACTTGACATCAAAAGTCAACCCAAGGAACTTCGTTGATTCTGCGAATGGAAGGAGTTCTCCACGAAGATGGATATCTGGGTCAGGGTGCAGGCCTCTCAGGCGAGAGAAACGCATGCACGTTGATTTTGATGTAGAAAACCTGAACCCAGTTTCATCTTCCTATGCTTCTAGTTTCTTAATTGCGAGTTGTATTTGACGAGAGGCTGTAGCAGTTCTCGCAGACTTACTAAATATAGCCAAGTCATCGACAAATAAGGAACAAGTGATAGAAGATGGAATGCTTCGAACAATACCATTTATAGCAATGGCGAACAAAGTAACACTCAGGACAGAACCCTGTGGTACACCGTTCCCCTGGGTGAAATCATCCGAGAACACATTACCAACTCTAACATTAAATCGTCGGTTTGACATAAAATTACAGATAAAATTAGGAAGATGGCCTCTGAAACCCCACTGGGATAATGCATTCAAAATGTTGAAGCGCCAGGTTGTATCGAAAGCCTTCTCAAGGTCGAAAAATACAGCGACTACTTCTTGCTTCATAAGAAAAGCTTCCTGTATGAAGCTTTCCATACGGATAAGATGATCCTTGGTATTCCTATTTTTTCTGAATCCAGACTGTACTGTGCAAAGGAGGTTTCTTCGTTCCAACCACCAAACGAGGCGGTTGTTCAACATCCTTTCCATCACTTTACACAGACAGCTGGTCAGAGATATAGGTCTATAGCTAGATGGTGTATGCTTATCCTTGGATGGTTTCAAGATAGGTACCTGGACAGCTTGTCTCCAAGAATCCGGAAAGGTATCGGTGGAATAAATATGGGTAAAGAGGTTAAGGAGGTCGTTTAAAGCATCAGCTAGCAGATGTTTCAAGAACTGATTGTGTATTCCATCAATCCCCGGTGCTGTGTCTCGTGCGCACGTTATCGCGTTCTCCAGCTCCCATACACTAAACGGCACGTTATACACCTCGTTGTTTGCAGAAGAGAAATCTAGTGTTCTGCATTCTGCAGCACGCTTGTGTATCTGAAACGATGCCGAGTAGTGGTGAGAGCTAGAGACGTCCGAGAAATAAGATCCGATAGCATTAGCTATATCCTGGGGCTCAGTAATAATACCACCATTCATGAACAAACCAGAAATGCAAGATGGTTTAAATTAACCATCTGTCTTCCTCACTCTATTCCACACCTTTGTAAGGGGTGTGTGGAGATTAATGGAAGAGATGTATGAATTCCATGAGGCTTTCTTCGAGTTTTTAATTATAAATCGAGCTTGCGCACGGAGTTTTCGGAAAGCCATGAGGTTAAGATTGTTTGGATATTTGATGAAGATCCTTAGTGCCTTTTTCCTCTTACGGATCGCTACCTTACATTCCTCGTTCCACCAAGGGACGGGTATGTGGCGTTGGTTGGTCGACGTAAGAGGAATGCTGTCTTTTGCGGCGGCGATGATTACCTCTGTCACATGCTCAGCTCTACGATCCGTCTCTTGTATGTTATTTGAGTTCTTTAGATCAACACGGCTTGTAAAAAGGCTCCAGTTGGCGCGGCGCAGGTTCCACTGCGCACAACGTGAAGGCTGTTGATGAGAGTCTACTTCCAAGAGAAATGGGTAGTGGTCACTACCACACAAATCTGAGTGAACGGCGAAATTGAAAATAGGTGCGACAGATGGGGTACAGACACAAAGATCGATCGCTGATAACTCACCGTTGAAGGCATTAAACCTTGTCTTCTCTCCATTGTTAAGAATAATCAAGTCGTTGTCGTTGAAAAACTGCTCGAAAAGACGACCTCTACCGTTACTATCTACCATTGTGTCACCCCATATGAAATTATGAGCATTTAGGTCACCTAGAAAAACATAGGGACGTGGGAGCTGTGACACAAGGTTATCCAAATTTCTCCTCGTAACTGGAGCCCATTCGGGTAAATAAATATTACAGAAGGTAACAGGCTGAGGGAGAGCAACTCTAACTGCCACTGCATGGAGAGGTGTTGTTAGCGGCAGTGGGCTTACGTGACAGCTGTCATGGACAGCTGTGGCTACTCCCCCATGAGCTCTGTTACCTGTCAGGTCGTCGAAACGGTACAAACTATAATTACGTATCAATGGAGAGTCACAAGGTTTAAAGTGCGTTTCTTGGAAAAATAAACATATCGGTTCAAAGTTCGATGTTAAGAGCTTGATCTCTTCTTTGTGTTTGTTGAAGCCATTGCAGTTCCATTGTATTAAAGCCATGTTGTGATGATGGTACTTTGAAACAGTGTCTGGAGGTGCGCAAAAGATGAAATACTAATTATATGTGTCACGTATTATGTTTCTTATCCTTTCGGAACTCGCTCACACGTGGCTAAGGAGCGGATACCTTCTGCCAATCGACGTCCATTCGCTCATCTGCTCGAGTTGGAGATAGAGAGAATGCACGTTGAGTTGCATTATCAATAGATGCTGATTTTTCCGAATTTTCCACCCTGGATAGACGAACAAGTTTACTGTTATCGTTTTTAGATTGATTTGCAGATTGAGAAAGTGTTATTTGCGTCGCAGGAGTAGTCGACTGCTTCGCAATTAGCTGTTTAAGATCTTTGATTTCCTTGGCCTGAGCCGCTATAGTATCCGTGTACCGTTTTGCTTGCTGCCTCATTTCCTCAGCTTGATCGGAAAGTTGCTTCTTTAACGAAGACATCTCCTCCGCCTGCACCTTCATCAGTTCCTTCATCTCATTAGGGGGTGATTCAACTGAGGAGTTGGAAGGAGTGTGCTTCGATAACTGCAGAGCTTGTTCTTGTATGATGCTCTTGAGCTTGGCAACTTCCACAGATGGTGTTGCAGAAGTGCTCTGAGCTACAGCTTGCGAGAACGATTTAATATTCAAAGGGAGCGGGTTCATTGCAAGATAGCGTTTCCTTGCCTCGTTAATCGATATATTTTCTAAATTTTTAATTTCCATTACTTTTTTCTCTTTTTGGTATATCGGACCTTCCCGGGACCACACTGGGTGGTCACCGTCACAGTTCACGCAATGGCTAGCGTTAGTGCACTCTTGCGGTTCGTGACGGTCGGCGGCGCAATTCCCACAGGTCTCTGTACCTTTGCAGGTATCGCTGGGATGCCCAAACCTCTGACACTTGAAGCACCGCAGAGGATTGGGTATGTGCGGGCGCACTGCCAGGCACATATATCCCGCGAACACCTTCTTGGGCAATACCGGAGAGTTAAATGTCAGAATAAGCATGGGCGTTGGCACAAGATTTCCGCTTTGTCGTTTGTTTATGCGGTATACATCTATGACTTCTTGTGACTTGAATTCCTGTTTAAGTAGATCCATTTCTAGATTAATAAGGTCGTGGCAGAAGATTATCCCTTTGGAAGTATCCAGGGCTCTATGAGCGGTAACATCAATGAGGTGAGTGAGAAATATTTTTGATTTCAGAAGGATCTGCGACTGTTCGTTGTTCTTGGTTTCAATGAGCAGAGTGCCATCTCTCAGTGACTTTGAGGATTTAACCTCGCCTACCAGGCGGTTGATTTCTCTCAGTTGGTCAAAAAGAGACACATCTTTGAAAGATTTATTCGAAGTTGTAATTGTAATGGTGAGAAAGCGCGGTTCTTTACTTAGTGGTACCAGGTCTTCAACGGAGAGTAAATCTTCCATTGAGGCGGCTGGCCGTTTTTTGTTTCTGTGAATGGGGGAGGGGGAGGGGGATTGTTTTGGGTTTGGGTTGATATTATTCATTTTTGATCCCACGAGAAGCTAGGGAAATAAAGGTCCACTCGCAAAGAGCCCCGCATGTGAAAGTAAGGTAAGTATAAAACTGGAGGTCACCAGGTATCCAGAGTTCATCGTTAGAAACTACATAACCCGTAGCCATTCAGCCCCTCAGCACGATTGATACACCTTGAGCTTAGGTTCATGTCCTTGTACTTTGCCATTTTTGTCAACAGATGTGGGCGATTCAAGCATATGGAGGGAGCCGGCAGGAAGAAAGAAAGTAAGGGAAGATTAGAAGGAAGAAGATGATAGCTGAGGAGAGAAGTGAGAAAAAAAAAATGCTCAGAACTCCCTCCACACACTCCGGTCACCAGAAGGAACCCACTCGACCAACGGTCCGAACTTGGTCTGGACCCTCACCCCAGACCTTATCGCCATGGGTGACCCTGCTGGGAGCAAATAAATTGCTCCCGACGATAGCTCTAGGGATCACTGAGTCACACAAGCCCCCACACCACGTCAAGGTGTCCGGATCCTTTGAGGGGGAGCACTACACTTGTCTTCTATTTTATTTATCACTCTGTGAATCGATTTGTTTGTATTGTTAATCATGTAAGTTACTTTTACATGATGTGACCTACCAGGTACAGTATGGATAATTACATTCGTTTTCTTACTTAACGGCAATATTTGTTTGAGAGCAGTAACGAATTGTACTCCGTGGGTTCCATCTAAGACCAAATCGTTGGACCCACCGATTATGATGACCCAATCATTCATCCCAAAATGTTCAGTATGTTCACTTATGTCTTTCACTATCTCACGTACCCCCGCACCAGGTTTCAAAACACCTAACACTTGATAGTCACCATTTAACTGGGAATTATGTATCCATGAAAAATATTATATAAAACAAGAATAAAATAGATTATTGAAACGACTTCCACATTCGTATTCAAGGGGAATATACAGTCAATATAAGAGAGAATTAAGGGATTGCCCCACCTGCATATTAGGAGTATTTTGTCGAAAACTGGAACAACTGTAGAGAAAGATGAGTGTTATACCGCAATCCACTTGCGTAATAACACTAACAAACGTTTGGACAGTCATAATAAGAAAGTGAAATTATGAATTGAATCAAACGTAACATTGTCAGAGTCATTTAAAGGGTCAATTAATTTCTTGGAATCAGTTGAATTCTCCATAGCTCATGCGGCTCACTCGCAGCTTGAAAGGATTATGGATACCAGATTTCCCGATAAAGTGCATGAACACATCTCTCAGGTATGTACCAGTGGAATCGCAAAAGAAGTTTTTAAACAAATCAACAAATTATCGCGTATAATGTGACAAACAGCTGATGACGGTATCTGCTGGTGAAAGGGTTTATTCCATCTCTGATAATTATCAGTTAGTTGGGGTTAAAGGCGCGTCGACAGCGAGGTCATTTAACGCCTATGTTCATGTCCGTGTACTTTGCCATAGTTGTCAACGTTTGTGGATGTTTCAAGCATATGGAGGGAGCGAGATAGAGAGAGCTAGTTAGTGTTAGGGTTTGAAGGCGCGTCAACAGCGAGGTCGTTTAGCGCCTGTGTTCATGTCCGTGTACTTTGCCATAGTTGTCAACGTTTGTGGATGTTTCAAGCATATGGAGGGAGCGAGATAGAGAGAGCTAGTTAGTGTTAGGGTTTGAAGGCGCGTCAACAGCGAGGTCGTGTAGCGCCTGTGTTCATGTCCGTGTACTTTGCCATAGTTGTCAACGTTTGTGGATGTTTCAAGCATATGGAGGGAGCGGGATGGAATGAGCTAGTTAGTGTTAGGGTTTAAAGGCGCGTCGACAGCGAGGTCATTTTGCGCCTATGTTCATGTCCGTGTACTTTGCCATAGTTGTCAACGTCTGTGGATGTTTCAAGCATATGGAAGGAGCGGGATAGAAAGAGCTAGTTAGTTGATGTTAGGGTTTAAGTGCGCGTGGACAATGAGGTCGTTTAGCGCCTATGTTCATGTCCGTGTACTTTGCCGTAGTTGTCAACGTTCGTGGATGTTTCAACTATATGGAGAGAGCGAGATAGAGAGAGCTAGTTAGTGTTAGGGTTTAGAGGCGTCGACAGCGAGGTCGTTTAGCGCCTGTTCATGTCCGTGTACTTTGCCATCGTTGTCAACGTTTGTGGATGTTTCAAGCATGTGGAGGGAGCGGGATGGAATGAGCTAGTTAGTGTTAGGGCTTGAAAGCGCGTCGACAGCGAGGTCATTCAGCGCCTATATGTTCATGTCCGTGTACTTTGCTATAGTTGTCAACGTTTGTGGATGTTTCAAGCATATGGAGGGAGCGGGATAGAGAGAGCTAGTTAGTTTTAGGATTTGAAGACGCGTCGACAGGGAGGTCATTTAGCGCCTATATGTTCATGTCCGTGTACTTTGCTATAGTTGTCAACGTTTGTGGATGTTACAAGCATATGGAGTGAGCAGGATAGAATGAGCTAGTTAGCGTTAGGGTTTAGAGGCGTCGACAGCGAGGTCGTTTAGCGCCTGTTCATGTCCGTGTACTTTGCCATCGTTGTCAACGTTTGTGGATGTTTCAAGCATGTGGAGGGAGCGGGATGGAATGAGCTAGTTAGTGTTAGGGTTTGAAGGCGCGTCGACAGCGGGGTCATTTTGTGCCTATGTTCATGTCCGTGTACCTTAATTGCTTGCCATAACTGTCAACATTTGAGGATGTTTCAAGCAAACCGTGGGAGCGGGATGGAAAGAGCTAGTTAGTGTTAGGGTTTAAAGGCGCGTCGACAGCGAGGTCGTTTAGCGCCTGTGTTAATGTCCGTGTACTTTGCCATAGTTGTCAACGTTTGAGGATGTTTCAAGCATATGGAGGGAGCGGGATGGAATGAGCTAGTTAGTGTTAGGGTTTGAAGGCGCGTCAACAGCGAGGTCGTTTAGCGCCTGTGTTCATGTCCGTGTACTTTGCCATAGTTGTCAACGTTTGTGGATGTTTCAAGCATATGGAGGAAGTGGGATGGAATGAGCTAGTTAGTGTTAGGGTTTAAAGGCGCGTCGACAGCGAGGTCGTGTAGCGCCTGTGTTCATGTCCGTGTACTTCGCCATAGTTGTCAACGTTGTGGATGTTTCAAGCATATGGAGGGAGTGGGATGGAATGAAGGCGCGTCGACAGCGAGGTCGTTTAGCGTCTGCGTTCATGTCCGTGTACTTTGCCATAGTTGTCAGCGTTTGTGGATGTTTCAAGCATATGGAGGAAGCGGGATGGAATGAGCTAGTTAGTGTTAGGGTTTAAAGGCGCGTCGACAGCGAGGTCGTTTAGCGCCTGTGTTCATGTCCGTGTACTTTGCTATAGTTGTCAACGTTTGAGGATGTTTCAAGCATATGGAGGGAGCGGGATGGAATGAGCTAGTTAGTTTTAGGGTTTAAAGGCGCGTCGACAGCGAGGTCGTTTAGCGCCTATGTTCATGTCCGTGTACTTTGCCATAGTTGTCAACGTTTGTGGATGTTTCAAGCATATGGAGGGAGCGGGATGGAATGAGCTAGTTAGTGTTAGGGTTTAAAGGCGCGTTGACAGCGAGGTCATTTAGCGCCTGTGTTATGTCCGTATACTTTGCCATGGTTGTCTACGTTTGTGGATGTTTCAAGCATATGGAGGGAGTGGGATGGAATGAGCTAGTTAGTGTTAGGGTTTAAAGGCGCGTCGACAGCGAGGTCGTTTAGCGCCTGTGTTCATGTCCGTGTACTTTGCTATAGTTGTCAACGTTTGAGGATGTTTCAAGCATATGGAGGGAGCGGGATGGAATGAGCTCCCCAGCAAACAATGCAGCACGTGCCCAGTGTTGGCCCCGTGTTGCAGGTGCTGGCTGTGAGTGTATGTCGGGGAAGTGCTACAGTCTACCACTGGGCCAGTGCTGGCGCTGTGTGGTCCTGTGTGTCGTATTTCTGTCGCTCTGCGGTGTGTGTAGCCTGTACTGGCCCCGTGCGGCTCTGAGTACTGGCTCAGTGTGTTTTGTACATACTGGGCCACTGTATAGGTCTACCACTGGGCCAGTGCTGGCGCTGTGCGTGGTCCTGTCGTTCGTATTTACTGTCGTCGTGGCGGTGTGTGTAAGCCTGTTACTGGCCCCGTCGCTCT